>JAOCNB020060245.1:0-12775 GCA_026546465.2 Palythoa caribaeorum | reverse complement strand
CTTTCCTAGTTATCAAGCCTCAGCCTGAGCTTGTTCTTAAATTGTTCTTAAATTTTGGCAAATTTGAGCCTCGTAGTCGTTCTTATAAAGTTGTTCTTATAAAACAAAAAGCGTGTACTGCGACGAATCGAAAGCGCTAACAATTTAATGTCAAACGCTGAGGAATACAATGTGCTTTTATAAATTCAGATCTGTTATATGTGCAAACTTAAATTGTGTCGTGTTCCGTAATGAACAGCCCACAAGGTCGATCAGATATTGGTACCTACAACGAACAATAGAGAGACATAGTCGCTGATTTATTCACCCGATCGAGTACGTTACTCAACGATGATTGCAGATCCAACCAAATCGGACAGATCGCCCAACGAATTAAACATTGCTGAATTATCTGCCACATCAAGGCCTTGTCCACACTAGTGCGGATCCAAAAGTAGGAGCTCTGGGTACAGCCAAAAATATTGCGAGTTGCTGAGATCGCGTTGTACTTGTAGTGTAAGACACTACTTCGGCAACTTACAACCATATTTTCAAGCATTGCGAGACAAGTTGCTGAGAAAATTGCACAGTACGTGTAACAGGGCCTTTCATCGCTGCGTGAATATAGAAATGAACTTACATCGGAAGGCCAACCCTCGATTGTGTGACGTTATTTCTTTAATATTGAGCAAATTTGTCTCTTAAACCTCGTTGTTCGCTTATAAAGTTGTTCTTATAAAAAAATATGCGAAGAGATCTCTCAGGTCAAATATAAGAAGCAGTCAAAAGTTATTGACACATTTTGATTTGTCTTGAGTCGACATGAGTTAATTTTGCCGTGAATTGATATTGTTTTACCGCGAGTTGATTTTGTTTTACTTTCATTTGTAGTTGTACAACGGTTTTGTTTTGAGCGTATATATATTTGTTGATTAATCAACTAATAACAACATATTGCTTAAACTAGTTGTTTTGCCATGAATTCATTTTGTTTTACTTTCATTTTATAAAACAGTATTGTGTGCATTGTTTATTAAATTTATCTAGAACAGTATCAGAAACAAAACGAAATTGTCTCAACCTATCTTACAGATCTTAGTTCTAAATTTGATATTGTTTTACCGCGAGTTAATTTTGTTCTACTTTCATTTTGTGCAACGGTTTTGAGCGTATTGTTTAGTGATTAACACAACATGCATTAACAGGTCAATATCATGCACGAAAACGAAACTGTCTCAATCCTTCTTTCAAAGTTCTAAAATTGATTTTGTTTTTCCGTGAATTGATAGTATTGTCTCTCGCGTATTTTTGTTATTTTGCCATGGGTTTGTGGGTCGGCGTAAGTTAAGTTTGTGGAGGGCGCCAAAAAATCGAACTTGAGTACAGGCCTCAGTTATCCGATATAGATTGCAAAGATAGATGGGGACCGAAAAAAAGCGCATTTGTGACAATCAATGGATATGAGAAAAAATTTATGGTAAAAAACAGATCAATTACAAACAAGAGATACACAGGAAGAAATCTGAGGTCAACAACATGACCCATGTTGATTGTTTGCGTGAAGATTCTCGTTTTTCGGTGGCTAATTCCTGAAGCTGCACCAATATCCATGGCAATATGCAATGTGGAGATGTCAGTAAGCGATGCTTCTGGCTGAAAACGGAGCCAAGTCAGGCAAAGGTCAAAGATATGAGTTGAAATTGGGCATTTCGGGTGTTGCGGTGCTTGGTTCTTGTTCAGCTTTTGAGATCTTAGTTACAGCAATAACGACGACTGGATAATCAAAGGCCAGCTAAAGAGGTACGGATAATCCAGGAAGCACTGAAGTAAATTCCTCAATCATCAACATTGACATTTGCGGAGCCAATCGTATTGAGACTTTGCCTGCCCAACTGTCATCTGTGACAATTGGGGTCAAGGCGAACCAATCAAATGAAACCGAAATCGCCAGCACTAATAGTTTTCTCTCGTTTCGGTCGCTTTCCTGTTTTAGCTTCACATATATTATAAAGTTCTGTATCTTTGAAACTTCACAGAGCTACCTTTAGCAACAACAGGAGTGTATTCATGACTAAAACTGGCATTGATTTTTTTCTAGATCTCTCGGAATAGCAACTCACCTGGGAGCATGGAGTTCTGTTCAAAGTTAAAATCGAAGTCGAAGACGGTGATTGCGAAATGGGCCACGAGCAGATGCACTATTTGGTGGATTAGTGAAGTAAACTTCTTTGTTGAGTATTGGTGTTTAAATATCATTTTGTTCTTTAACTCAGATTTTGCTATCCTATATTTATACTGCTACTTACCAATTGAAAACCAAAATTTTTGCAGATACGCTGAACGGGCCTGGGAACAATTTAGGAGGTAAGTTTTCAAGTTCATTTTGTTGAATAACTGCACAGGGAGAAAAATAAAGACTAGCCAGCTTTGGTTTTTAGCTATTTGTGTAGAAGCAGTGATAATTGTTTCTAACGAGAACAAAGCTCCCATCAGTTCTGCACAACAGAGAATATTTTATCAGATGGTATTAAAGCCAACGGTTTTTGAAATACAGTACTGTCAGAAAACTTCGTGGTAACAAGTTGAACCTCAACCAAATGCGAGTCCAAATTGTACGTTTCTGGTCCTAAAATTGTGGCTTATGTGGTATTTTAGGATTTTCAATTACATCCTTTTAAATATTTTATTGTGGCTTCCAATAATACACTAATCCAATCAGTAGCTTGATCGTGCTTTGAGCTGTGCAACTGAAAATGAATGTTTTCCGCCATTTTCTTTGCATCAATCTTTTAGTTCTGTACTGTGTAAGTTTTTAACAGAAAAACTTTGTTTGTTAATATGTAAAGAACGAATATAATCAGTTCCTGAAAGATTTTGGGCGGTTCTTTTGTAAAATGCAATTTAAACTCGATCTGAAACTGAAAATTAATATTTTCCGCCATTTTCTTTGAATCAATCTTTTAGCTCTGAGTCTGAGCTGTGTAAATTTTCAACAATATAACTTTGTTTCTTTTATAAAGAACAAAAACAATGTTCCTAAAAGACTTTGACTGAAGTAGACTTTAAATATATCCCGCCATTTTGTTTGACTTAAGCTTTTTGGTACTGACGGAACTGTATAAAAAATTGTAATTTATTGAAAGGAAAAACTCGTTTTATCTCGATAAATAACATTTCAGAACATACTTGAACAGACAACTTTAGAAGGAAACGAAAGGGAAAATACATCGAAGCAGTTTGTGCGATGTAAGTCGAGATATAAATATACCATTCCTGAAATTAAAAAATTTTCTTATTAGTTCTGTGAGCTATAGCTCTTCAAGAGAATATCATTGTTAAGTTTGTTTTATAAGAAATGAGTTAAATGTTCCCTAAAGATTTTAATCTGTTCTTTCATTACTGAGCTCTGCACCGAAAATTAATGCTTCCCCCCCATTTTCTTTGCATCAATCTTTTAGCTCTGTCAGTCTGTGACAGTGTGTTGTAATTTTTCAAAAGAAAAATTAACTTTGTTTGTTTGTTTGTTTAATAAAGAGCGAATGTAATATTCCTTTAAGATTTTGATTGGTTCTTTTGTAAAACGCAATCTAAACTCCATCGTGGTGAGCTTTGGAAGTCAGTAGGATTTTAAACGCTAAACCCTATTTTGTTCGACTCGCTCTTTTAGTTCTGTACATAAAAATTTGTAATTTGCCAAAAAGAAAAATCTCGTTTTATCACAATAAATAACGTAATGTAATAAGATTTACTGCATTTCAGAACAGACTTGAGCAGACAACGTTAAGGTAGAAAACGAAAGAGGAAAGATTAATCGATCGGAAGTAGTAAGTAGTTAGGGCGAGGTATATATAGATATACGATTCCTGAAAATACAATTTGTTTCCTATTAGTTCTGTGAACTATAGCTTTTGGAAAATGGAAAACACTGTTAACTTTGTTTTATAAGAAACTAGTAAAATATTCCCTAACGGTTTTAGTCTGTTCATGTATTACTATAATCTATTGAAGATCTTATTGAGCTGTGTAACTGAAAATTATAAATGCTTCCCGCCATTTTTAGTTTGCATCAATCTATTGGTTCTGTCAGTTTGTGTGTTGTAATTTTTAAAAAGAAAAACTTTGTTTGTTTAATAAAGAACCAATATAATATTTCTTTAAGATTTTGATCAGTTCTTTTGCAAAATGCAATCTAAACTCCGTCGTGTTGAGCTGTGGAAGTAGATTTTAAATGTTAACCCCAATTGTGTTTGACTCGCTGCTTTAGCTCTGTGTATAAAAATTTGTAATTTGCCATAAGAAAAACATCGTTTTATCACTACAAATATTGTAATTTAATGTAGATTTACTGTATTTCAGAACAGACTTGAGCAGACAACGTCAAGGGAGAGAATAAAAGATAAAAAGTGCATCGCAGTGGTTATGCGGCGTAAGCCGAGCCTGAGTTACTGATATGCAATTGTTTGAAATAAAATGTTTATTTGTGCCTTCTGCAAATTATGCAGTTTTAAAAACGTTTATATGTATATGTTACCCTTTCCATTTATATATATTCGAAAGAATGAATAAAGCAAAAATTAACGCAGTTGTAAAAGTAATCCCAGAAAAACCGTTTAGCAGTTGTATTTGGCGCCTTTTCTGCGCATTAATTCAATTAAACCAATCGAAACGCCACTTTTAGAACCTCTGAGGAAACAGATATTTCACCTGAACAATGAGGATCGAAATCCACCAATCACTATTGACGAACATGACCTCTGACGGCTTCGAACCGGACCTCTGAGAAAATAGATATTTCACTTGAACAATGAGGATCGAAATCCACCAATCACTATTGACCACCCGTTATATAACTAGCAGCGCGCATCTGGACGACTTCATTGACCCAATGAAGACTGGCAGCAGCGGTTGAAATGTTATGACATCGTGAGACAAAGGATTAAATATTTTATTATTATATACCACGGTAACGAATTTCTGAAATTCCTGTTTTGAAGTCTCGTGACTGAAGCATAGGTAACGCATTTGCAAAGAAAAGCATTTTCCCGAGTCAGTCGTTATTCTGTTAGTCATTTGGGGCAAATTGCGAGCGGGAAAGGTTTGTTATCAGTTGGGGCAACTGTAAGATAGGTATACTATTTAAATTATTTGTCTAATTTCTCTGCTTTGAAGTCCCATGCTTTGTCGTAACGAAACTTCATAGTTACCTGTACAGCAAATTTTTATGGCGTGGTTTTGTAGAGGGGGTTACATTTGTTTTATAAGAGCAGTTATTGTTCGATACGAATTCTGGATGAGATCCAGAAACATGAAATGAAACAGGTTTCAGATATGAGTGAATGTCAGTTAGCGCTCTCAATTAAGGGCAGAAACTATTCGTGTGAGCTCGTCACTGGTGGTGATGCTGTGTGCCTGGTCTCGACATCTTGAATGAGAAGGTTGCTGGACTCTCAAGATGATCTTTGCCGCTTCAGTTGCAACTTACTCTGTGTTCCGTTATTGACATTCACTGCTCCGTCACAAAATCCGAGTTCCCCTAAAACCTGAACGCAAGGATCTGTGATAGTGAACTGTTAAAGGGCTCTGCAGTTCTAAGGGTTGAATGGAAAAACAGTAAACACAGAGTATCGGGTTCACACAGTAATTATCATTTGTTGATATAGAAATAAAAAACGCAAGGTTAGTCTTCAAGGAGAGAGAGCCAAACTATGATTGTGATTCACTCTCTCTGGCTTTGCTTGTGACAGGAAAATGTATTCCAGATATTAATTCGATTTCCGCCATAAAGGTTTCGCTAAAATTCATTCTGTTGCTCAACTCAGTTGATATAACACCTTTACACACTAAAAATTCAAGCTAATAATTAAAAATCTTCGACATATAATCGTTACAGCATAAAAACTAGTTTCGTCCATTCAGACCTCATCAGTTTGTACATATAATCAAAGAAACACATCATGTAGCGTCTAATATAGTATCCTAATCAAAGTGTGGACTTGGTGTATTACACACCATTACGTCCTGTCTCTAAAATTACACAACAACGCTTGTGTGAGGGACATTAATGTGATTACATTCAGTTTTACTATTGATCAGCTTCCCTGGTTCTACCCCGAGTAGAACCGGGGAAGCAAAAACCGAGTAGAAACAGGGAAGCAAAACTGAGTAGAGGTGTTCGTGAGACTCTCAAAAGCAAAGATAACACTCAACAAAGAAAAATGGCAGTTAAGAAAATCTGAAATTTCTTTTCTTGACCAGTCAGTGAGGAAAAATGGCATATAACCAGAGCCAGTTAATGTATCATCAGTCATTGGCGTAGAAGCCCCTCAGAATGTCGGAGAGCTTTGCAGGTTTCTTAGCATGGTTAATCAACTCCGGAAGTTCTTGCCGAACTTAGCCACTGTAACAAAACCCCTCCATGAACTGCTATCAACTGAAGTCTCTTGGCACTGGGAATAACCACACGCATTCCGCAATTAAGAAAATGATGAGTTCTGCCCCTGTTCTATCCTTATATGACCCAAATAGAACTTGCCAACTAAAGTTACATCTGATAGTTCTTCATATGGACTTGGAGCAGTGCCAACTCAACAACAACCAGATGAAAGATGGAGCCCTACTGAAAGACATTATGCTCGTAGCAGCAGTATGGTCATGCACAAAGTTTCAAGATTACCTGATTGGAATCACTTTTACACTAGAAACAGATTAGAAGCCTTTAGTTACTGTTTCTTGCTCGGAATAGCAAAATCATTTGATAAGCTGCCACCTCGTATTCTGAGAATGAATATGAGACTTATGGGATTCAGTTACAGAATTGTCCACGTACCTGGTAAAGTGTTGCATACTGCAGACACATTGTCTTGAAAGTGCACCCGTTACAGAAACAACTGAAGATATTCTCACTGAAGAAGTTGAGGCATTTGTCAAAGTAGTCATGCATGGGATGCCTACCACAGATCAAAGAACAGAACAGATAAAGAAACAGCAACTAGAAGATGACAACTGCAGAGAGGTCATCAAACATGTAAAAGAAGGTTGGCCATCTAAAGAAAATCTCAAAGATATCATTCAACAGTACTGGCAATTTCAAGCAGAATTAGCTGTAGTGGATGGCCTTCTAATGTATGGATCAAGAATTGTGATTCCTTCAGCATTGCAGCGAGACAAACGACACAAAGGACATCAAAGTACATAACAAAAATGTAGAAGAAGAGCTATTGAGTCATGTGGTGGCCAGGAGTAAGTAAAAATATCAAGGAACTGATAGACAATTGCAGAGTCTGTTGTTAAACAAAAAGAGTACACCCTGAACCACTAATGCCATCAGAAATGCCACAGCGGCCATGGCAGAAAATAGCAGTTGATCTCATGGAGTTTCAAATGTCACAATATTTTGTTATAATGATTGATTACTATTCAAAATATATTGAATTATCCAAGCTTGAATCCACAACAAGTGAAGTGGTGATTAACCACATGAAATCAATACTGGCAAGACATGGTATTCCAGAAATCATTATTTCCGATAATGGCCCCAATTTGCTTCTAAAGAATTTTCTTTCTTCGCAATTGAATATGGATTCAGTCACGTCACATGCAGTCCTGGACATGCGTCAGCCAACGGTGAGGCTAAGCGGGCTGTTTGCACAATCAAAGAATTGCTACATTCAGCGAAAGACCCATACATTGCTTTTCTGAATTACAGGAGTAACACTCTTGCAAATGGCTATAGTCCAGGCGAATTACTGATGCCCAGAACAAAGTTACCAGTTGTTCAAGATCTTCAGAAGAAAGAAAAGAGAGCTAAACTTAACATGAAACTGAACTTTGACTCACATCACGCCACAAAACCATGTCCAGTTGTGCAGAAAGGAAATGAAGTGTGGATTACAAATAGAAAACAGAGTGGGCAAATACATGAGCAAATTAGTAATCAAAACAGGTTCTACATAGTCAACACCCCAAGTGGTTCCTTTAGATGAAACCGATTGCATCTTCACTCACTACCAGCAGCTGATCCAACGAGTCCAAAACAACAAAGCAACAATGAACTACAACCAATCATAAATCAAGAATAACCAGCAGGCCCTCTGAACTCTAAGATTGTCCCCGACCAACAGAAAACTAATTAAGAACTAGCGAGGGGAGATGTTGGATTATAGTAAAAAAGTATAGTTGAATTACAGTTTGTGAGCCCTGTGTAATCTATCATGTTGTTCTGATCTCGTGGCAGCCATCGACCAGATGTTTATATTGTGTGCAATCATAGCACTTTCCTGCACATCACAATACAACATTTTCAAAGAGTACTCAAGGCCTAACTGGCATTTTTATATTTTCTCTCCTCCCCTCACTTCTCCTCTGCTCTTCTCCCCTGCCTCCTCTAATCTCAAGCCATTTCTCACTGGCAAAAGTTTATTTCACAATCATGTCATTTATGCAGACAGGAGCAGCACTCTGTTTGGGTTCAAATATCAATATAGATATAGCCATCCATATGATTGATTGATGAATGAATATATTTTTATGACTTATAATTTACCTACTAAAATTCTGTCCATTAAGTTTTTAAAAGCAACTTTACCAGTCTAGCCTTGACACACGAGGTAATAAGAATCTTAGGAACCAAACGACCTTGAAATAAGGGGGCCAGTTCATCACTTCCTTCATCCTTCAAAACCTATTATAGCAAAAATACCAAAGTTACAATGTCTAAATTTAAACTAAAATCCTTAAAATGATTACCTTTTCTTGAATAACTGAATTTTTAAAATTTTTAAAAATGCCTCATATATGAAAATGATAGTCAGAGTACAAGAAGACCAATGAAAACGTGTCTTTTAAATGGTATTGCCATGGCAACAACAGGTCCAAAGTTTGGATGCGCTCAATGCTGATCATCAGAGAATGAAAGCTCTAGGAGGGTCTGGGGGGCATGCTCCTTCCAAAATTATTTCAAAATTAACAGGGATCATGTTAATGCAATTTAAATCGTGCATTTTTACACAGAACATTTCATAAAAGGTGCATTTTGTAATGTGCCACTTCTATGCCAACAATAAATTAATTCAAAACTTCATCTTAATGCTTTTAGAATTTCTTTTGAGTATATAAAGCAGCACAAGTTTACAATACAATTATTGTCTATTTAAAGATGTAAACTCTTGAACTACCATTTCAGGTTGCTTTAGCAGAACAAGTGATTTTGTATGGTGCTTCTGCTGAATACCAGTAGTAAAGCAGTTGCCAGAGCAAATAAATAAATCGGCCTTGCTAATCGCCCTCCTTGCAGCCAGGGGCTGAATTGCGAGGACGTGGCTCAACAAAGTCGGACCACAAGCATTTTAAAGCTGCACTCATCACACACATACAAGGGTTACAGACACATACACAATTGCAGCTGCTTTACGGTCCATACATGACCTTGGAGCACAGCACCACAGCCAGATGGAATAAACTGGGAGTCGATATTTGCTGAGGGAGGAAAACCGGAGTACCCAGAGAAAAACCATCAGAGTCAGATTGAGATCGACAAATCTCAGCTCACATGTGGAACCTGGGAGTCGAACCCGGGTCGTAGAGGTGAGAGGCGCGAGTGATGACCGCTATGCCAACCTGACTCCCCTGACCCCAAAATGGGTATACTTGAAAATCTGGCAAGAATATAGTAAGGGGATATAAGGCCCCTTGCCAAATCTTGGGATCCCAATCAATCAGGAAAAAATCCCAGGTCTCACAACAAAACTTTGTAGCACAATTCCTGATTTGCTTCACTGCAACAAGGTGCACGGTATTAACAAAACTGATATCAAAATTTTCCTACAAATAGAATTTTAAAGCCACTGAATTTCAATTAGGAAGTCCAAATCAAACTGCAGTTGGCAAATTGACAATTATCCAAATCATATTCAAAATTAAGGGGGCAAACTCCTATCATGGCAATTGCAGCCTTTTCAATATAAACAACATAAAGTTTGGGTTTTGCAGATTTTAAACACTGGATATGCAAGTTTAATTTAGCTCCAATAAGGATGGTGAGATAGAAGTCTGCTCCAATAGATTGCACTTGCTATAGGAGTTGGCCCCCTTTGCAATATGGCACGGTTAATTTTTGTGAATTCATCTACTGGTCATACTAAGGAAACCACCACCACCCCATTATACAGTTAGTAAGTAGCGAAACTGCTGGTCAGGGTACCTGGTAAAATGCGATTTGACCCATTTCCGCACTGTTTTGCACTATTTTACTGTGAGTCTTTTTCCTCACTTTCCAACACTTTTAACCAAAAATTACAAGTTTTAGTGTTTTAAATGTCTCAAATTTATAAGAGTATTTGTGTTCAGATTGCAATAAACTTGAGGTAGTTTAAGCCAATGAACAACAAATAATTTTTATAATAAATAATAAAAATATATTTACCCTTGCTTCAACAATATAAAAATGACAAACAGGAAATTTAATATGAGTAAAAATGAGTAACCATGCGCTTAGGCACACAATGTTCAATTTGCTCCACATTGAAAATATTTCACAAATATTTTTAAGAAAGCACAGCTTTAAATACTTCAGAAAACATTTTGATTTCACAGTCATTAAAAAACATAATTGTCGTCCAAACCTGCACTGCTTTAATTAGTAAAAACTACAAAGAAAAAAGCAGATACATTTCATGTTAGCCCATTCAATGAAAAAGGGATTCTAGCATAAAATTGTTCATTTTGCAGACAGCAAGGCATGAAGGAATATTGTCTTCTTTGTGAATAACAGTACGTAAACAAGTTCATTGCAATGGATAGAAGTGGCAACAAATTATTGTTAGGTATTCAAACTGACCACGCTTCTCCAAAAAGAAAGAGATTTTTAAGACATTTATTATAATTATTTAATCTATCAAGTTCTGTACAATTTTAAAGTTTGATGTACAATGCCAACTTTTATGGCATGTCAACAGCCACTGGCAGTCAAACAAAGTTGATGAATAAATAAAGTTTAAGACAATGTATTGCCAGTATTATGCTACATTTTTACCAAAATTAATTTGATTTGTTTCATAAATTGTTTGGTACAATGACAGTGTTGTGCAATATGGCAAAATAAATAATCGTACAGTCCAAAACAAGCATTGTCTAGGGTCAACGTTTAGCAGAAAAAATAAACATGCATGTAGAATTATTTGGTACTTCATAATGGAAATGCATTTTGTGTCTCGAAGCATGTGGAACTGGTGTATACTTCATTATTAAGGCTTCATGTGAAATATTATCCCTATAATACTGCCATTTATAGGAAATAAAACAAAGCGAAATGTAAAAAGGTATATGGTTTTGATTAAATAAGTAAAATATTCCAAGAAAATGAAAAAATAACTTGTAAAATTTCCACACTATTGACCTTTTATTCTTCACTATTTCCGCATTTTTGTTAAAAGTTTTCTGTACTATATTTCTCTTTTTTTTTTTTCCACACTCTAACAGACGCCCTGATTAAACTTGCCTTAGGGTATACAATTTAATATGCAAACAAAGTCGGGCTCATAGATATTTTGCAGGGCTCCTATAAAATTTCAGTTACTGTACAAGCCCGACAGGCATGGCTACCTCTCTAAAACCCTTAACTCAATCCCTGGTATACATGTAAAGTATGAAAGATATCTGAGGTTATTGTTTGCTTGAGTTTGCATGATGGACTTACTTCAATATCTTCTGGATCAACAACTGTTTCATCAGCTATTCTTGTGTTTTCAATTGTTCGAGGAATCTGCTTTGGTGGTGCCTATAACATTAATATTAAATGGTCAATCCTACATTAAGTCATGAAAATTGAAAATACAAATTGCGTCTATGTAATAATAGCAGTTGGCTTTATAGATTGTACAGTTTCCCGTTATTTTGTTCAATGTTCTACTATTTGTTTTGAAATTTTAACTACGTTATAGCTAGCTTTGTTTTTAATGAGTTTATCGTTGTCATTGATTTTTTTGGGGGCATATTCTACACCTGATCATGTGAATATGAATATGCCCCATCCTCCCAGCGGGTGTATTCTACACAATATCCCCAAAAAGTAACGAATCCAAAATATACTTCTCAATCTCTAATACTCAGAGACCACTATAAAATACTCGACACAGTTCTGTTTGAATTCTTTTGTTTGAAACTAACAAATTTGTAGCTTTACTTGCATGAACGTTCCATTTCGCTCGAGCAACGAAGCGTTTTGCCTTAGTCCTGGTAGCGAAAAACAAAATGGCGGAGCAAAACGCCGAAACACGTGTTACAGTACAACCATTTTATAGGCTTTATTTGACTGAGTAATAGGTTCATATTAAAAAATTCATGGACTTGTGGACTCTATAAATTTACTTGTACTCGAGATATGATAGCTAACTTAAATATTAGTTGTTATCGGCTGCAGTGCAGAGTTTGGCATTGTACACTCGCATGAATCTTGCATAGGTCACTCACCTCATCACCAAGGGCTTCTTCGTCTCGTTTCCGTTTCTTCCTTTTTTCTCTTTTCTCCTTAGCTTTCTTAAGCTTTTCACTCTGAAACACATTCCTCCTTTTTATCTTGTTTTTAATTGAGAAATCTCCGCGGGTCTTGACGTTCGACATCTTACGTTACCAGCTATATAGCTCCTATCAAACTATGACCCAGTCTCTTTCAGCTTGCTGAGATTTCGCGATGACACAGTCGTTAGCGTTTTTTGTGGGGAGGGGAGGGGGGGGGGGGTATTAGGTATAAAGATTTTATTAATTAATACTGAAAAATTTTGTAAATGTGTGTCCTTTGTTT
>JAOCNB020060154.1:0-12777 GCA_026546465.2 Palythoa caribaeorum | reverse complement strand
GCTTAACACTACAGAAACCGGAGATAAGCACCGGCTCCAATGGGCCACTTAGGCTCGTAAAAGGATTTAGCTTAGAACTTTGTTGGAACTCACTTGGGATTGGTCTTCATCATCACGAAGGAGGATTTTGCACATCTCCACCTGCACTGTCTCCAAAACTGTAAAAACAAAACCAATATTTTCAGTATCTGACAGGTAATATTATTACAACCACGCCCACGGACAGATGAATATAAAAATTTAAAAGGGTGCTGTATGTTTGTGAAGCATACAAAATGATGTACAGGGTTGTCTGTAACTTTTAGGTTGATAAGGAGTTCCTAACTTTATCCAGTTAACCAATTTACGTTGTCAGATCCTGGATGTAGAACTATAGCTTGAATGGTATGAATAAAAAAATGATGTATGAAGTACCTTGGACTCTCATTTTAAGTTTTGCAGCAGCTGATAAATATTCCTCTTTGTCTCCTTGGTTTGGTTGCGATGACTCCTTACAAAAACAATTGAATATAAATTTTATCAATATTGTACCAGCCAAGATCTGTCAAAATCTTATACTGAATTTGATGTGACATACTACAGATCTGGCCGACCAGACATGTTTCAGTTGTAAGAAGCTGCTGAAAACAGTCTCCTTCACAGCCTTTAGTGGTCTAGCTATTGAGGTAAATTTCCAAGGTTGCAAAACAATTCAAATGCTGATCATAGTAAAAAAAAACCACCATTAACTTCTAGGAAGCAGTTCAATAAGCTTCTTACACTACCTAAAGCTGACCAGACATATGACAAACTTTTCGCACTTGCTATAGAACCTACTACATATAAATGAATGTTTAACAGCACGTAAGTGCTAATAAACTACTCACATCTTCACTGTCCCACCAAACAACAGGGAAATAAGATCTCAGAACATGATCATCTGGTGGTCTGATGTGCATAAAGTAGCTGAATTTCTGAGGGCACGTAGAATAAAGTCAAGGAAATATACAACATATAATGCATGGTAAATGGCTTGAAACAAAAAACAAAATGCAGAACAAAGATTTGGTGAAATCCGAAAATATTACAGGCTAATTCTCTCAGCTAGCAAGAAAGGTTAAGGTCACACACAAGGATATATCTTGCTCTTTATCCAAATTCTTCTTGTTCTTTCGTGCCTCAAAATGTTCAGCACCAGGGACAAACAGTGCATCTGTTTAGGAAAGAAACGAAATTAAATGGATCCTTAGCTGTACAATAATATCGGTCTTAAATCGAACTTTTTTTTTATCTTATATCAAGACATCAAATCTGTGCATATTGCTTACACCAAGAGATTTATTTTTAAAATTGTTTTAAGTTTAACAGTTTAAACTTGGCCACCATCATAAAACACGAGTAAAGTTAAGTAAAGTGATGCATTTATATAGTGCCTTTTCCATATATATGCTCAAAGGCACTTTACAATGATCAATTACCCGCAGCGGACTGAAAGCATATATAGGCGCCTGTGGCAGCTGCTTCTAAGTGGTCCATATATGCTGGTACTCATTTTACCGACCCCAAAAGGATGGAAGCTGAGTGAACCAAAGCGGGAAAGAAGGTCACCCAAATATTCAACCCTTGACCAGGCCGGGGATCGAACCGGGGACCTCAGGATTAGCTAAAGCTAAATCCTTTTACGAGCCAAAGTGGCCCATTAGAGCTGGCGCTAAGCGGATGAGAGTCATTGACTCCCCCTGGATGGAACACTAATCCATCACAGGTTAGCCTCCAGCAGAAGCTGGTACTCATTTTACTGACCTTGTGAGGATGGAAAGCTGAGTCAACTTTGGCAGAAAAGAAGTTCACACAAATGTTCAACTCGGCTCAGCTGGGGGTTGAACCTCAGGATTAGGAGGTAGAGATCTTACCACTGCCCAACCCCTCCACAAGAACACTTTATGCACAAATTTTGGTTCACTTTGAGTTTTTGCAAGGTCTAAAAAGCAGTGTATGCTACTCGTGAGGCTCATGCTGGCAGCAATGCTACTTGTGAGGCTCATGCCTGCAGCAATGCCACTCGTGAGGCTCATGCCTGCAGCAATGCTACTCGTGAGGCTCATTCCTGCAGCAATGCTACTCGTGAGGCTCATGCCTGCAGCAACACTACTCGTGAGGCTCATGCCTGCAGCAATGCATCCTCGTGCACGCAGCATGGTAAGGTTTCTTATGAGTACATGTTCCAGGAATACTGTACCTGATCCTTAAAATCCATTGTAACCGGCTTGTACCAGTAGGCCTTAATCAGTGCATACAAAAGATGGTCCAGACACGGCTCCAGTTCATACTCCTGTATGAAATAATGATAACATTTAGTTTAAGCAAAGTTGCTCCTTGCCTGATTAATTTATTTATTGAACTTGCAGTCATTGCATGATTGCTTTGAAACCAGATCACAGCACGTAAAGTAAGACCCCTGACAACTGGGCCACACCACCTATAACTTTTCAATCCTTATACCTTTCCAGATTTTCCTCAAAACTGCCGGCTTCGCAAGTTTTTTCTTAGGACATCATGTTATAACCTCAAATGAATGCAAAAAGAGCTGTTTTGCAGAACTTTCACATTAATTTTTAGCTCTAAAACTCACTAGGAGTATTTAGTAACCAGTTTTATAAAGTGAAAAACTTGGAAAGTTTACTTTCCATTGGATGGAAAGTTTACTTTCCATTGGAGCCGATGTTTGTCTCCAGTTTTCTGTAGCGTTAAGCGGATAAGAGTCATTGACTCCCCCTGAAGGAAACACTAATCCATCGCAGGTTAGCCCCCAGCAGAAGCTGGTACTCATTATACTGACCTCGTGAGGATGGAATGCTGAGTCAACTTTGGTAGGATAAATATCACACAAATGCTGAACACTCAACGGAGCTACGTAGAGTTTGAACACAGGACATTGTGGCTAGAAGGCAGAGACCTTACCACTGCACCAACCACAACATTACTCAATAAAAAGAAAATTACTGGGTAATCTTTTTATGTTGCTGTTAACTAACCTCCATACATGCCCACATAAGGTCCAAAATCTTATGAGCTCCTGGTTGTTGTTCCATGGGGTTCTCTCCAGAACAAGAGTTCAGTAGAAAAGGTAACAACACTTGTTCGACCACATAGCCTCGAATCTGGGGTTTGAGATCATTTTACACATACATATGACAAAACTAGCTTGATAATGAAACATTTCTTATTAAAACAATAAATCTCTAAAATTCCAAACAAAAAGTTTTAATTTTTTTTTTTTGCTTTTGGCTGAAAGATTTTGACAGCTCACAGAGATATTGTAATACCTGTGAAAATGTAATTTTTATTTTAGAGTTCATCAAGTGCCCATGAGTTAGCCGAAGGGAAGACTCCGAGGTTGATGAGATGGCAGAGTATAGAGCTCATTATGCACAGGTGTGTATTTCGAGTGCACACAGAAAAATTCTCGCAAGGTAATGTAAATAAATGTAACAATATAGAAACAATGTGTGAGCCAATTGCAGTATGAGTGTTTGGGAGTGTAATATATTAGGTAACAAAAGAAAACATCGTACATTTGGATGATAAATGATGCAACTCAGCTTACACTGACAGATCTCAGCATCATTTACACCTCCTGATGAAAATTGTTTTAATGCATTAAGCTCCTTACAGAACACAGGCAAGTCAGTGTATGCTTTTCTAAAATATCTTGTTTATTTTGTATTACTTTTTCATTTGGAGGAATATTAAATCTGTTCATATTAGCAAGAGTCTCAAATACTGAGTTGTTAAAAAGGTGATAGGTGATTTGGGCTTGTTGGGGTTTACCGAGAGCAACAACTAGTATTATTGGCTTTATATATTCTCTTGCAAGCCAAAGTGGCCCACTGGAGCCGGTGCTTATCTCCGGTTTCTGTAGTGTTAAGTCGATGAGAGTCATTGACTCCCCCTGGACAGGACACGAATCCATCGTAGGTTAGCCCCCAGCAGAAACTGGTACTCATTTTACCGACCTTGGGAGGATGGAAAGCTGAGTCAACTTTGGCAGAAAAGAAGGTCACATAAATGTTCAACACTCGGCTGAGCCAGGGTTTGAACCCGGGACCTTGTGGTTAGAAGGCAGAGATCTTACCACTGGGCCAACCACATTGCCATCAGTGTTTGTACAGATCAATCAAAAACTAAAATCCAGACAACAAATCATTTCCCCAATTTCCCAAACTCAAAATTAGGTCAGTAATAGTTTCAGAGATTTAGAAAACACATTCATTGAGAATAAAAATAAACACATACGTCTGACATTTCGGAATAAAATTAATCATGACTCCATTGTTAAGGTCCGATTTTAATTTCAGTAAGACATAGATATCTTTATACAATTATATATGCAAATGCGCTAGAATATATTGATAATGGAGCCACGATGATTCTGAAACATCAGACATACGCATATATTTTTATTCTCAATAGTTTCAGACAAATGTTTTACACACTGACAGCTTGTGTTCTAGTTTTGGAAATTATTTGTGTGACAATTAAGGAGCATCAATCCCTACCTCTGGAGAAGTATTTAAGGACAAGTAAAAAAATAGCAGTTTCTCATCCAACATTTTTTCAAAAAAGGAGGCAGGCGGTTTTTACTATTTATTATTTTTACTATTTCTTATTATATTGGTAAATTATATATGGGTCCCCAGGCAAAATACCTTCTATTTATTATTATGACTTTGCAATTTCCTGCATTCTGACTGGTTTATGCATGGTCTGTCAAAATGCATACTTGGCCTATGGGCCATATATGTGCGTATTCAGACAGGTTTCCCGGATGTTGATTTTATATCATTGCTTTAGAAACATTATCACAAATGAACTATTTTTTAAGCAATTACTACTACGTATAAGGTTGACTTTTTTTATTAAATTAATCAGAAAAACTAACATGAACAAATTTTGACATTTCGATGACATCCTGTCATTATCAAGAAAATGAAGAAAATTTACATAAGCAGATAGACAAAAAAAAACCCAAAAACAATAGTCTATTGTTCTAAGCCAGTGAGTCATCAAACGATATTATGCAAAGTACAACCCAAAGTCAAGTTTTCTTCATTTTCTTGATAATGATGACAGGATGTCATCAAAATGTCGAAATTTGTCTGTGTTAGTTTTTCTCATTAATTACTACTACTGCTACTTACTCTCCATCTAAATTCAAAATTAGCCTAGTGGTGTCATTGAACAGTACTCCAACACTGCAGTCAGATAACTGATAACCAAGACCATATTTGTCAGAGTAATCCACCCATTTTGCAACCCAGTACACAGGGGACATCGCAGGATCTTCAGCTTCATCTGTCAATTGAGAAAAGACTTAGATTCATTTCAAAGACAAATGTCAAATTTTATTAGACTTGTAATTATAATATTATTCTTAAGGTGCATACAACCACTGCTAGAAAATCCTTATTTTGGGAAAATTGGAAGCTTCAAAGACACATCCTCCAAAAGTTAAACAGTGGAAATAGGTGTCACTTAAACTATATGATATACTCAAAAATGCCACAGAAAAGAAAACTTCATGTCTTACAATACCAGTTCACTCTGCAGAATACTTTACCTACCAGTATTAATTGGTTCATATGTGCATCATCCATTAAATGTAACCAGTTAAGATAATTTTTAATCTCTCTTTGTTATTTCTCACACTTGGATACATATTATATACTGCTTTAATTTTGCTAACAGAAGGCTTCATATGTAGTAATTTAAGATGGTATAATGGTTAACTGTATAATATACCATCATGTAGTTTACACTTACCAAAATTTATTGGGTCCTTTTCTTGGGGATTAGTTGTCAAACAGGAATTGATTTGTTGGTGCAACTGTGCCAGAAACCAATCTGAAGGAATTGCTAAAAACATAATACAATTTCAATTAGTGATTCAAATTACTCGAAACCCATTTTGGTCTTAAAAGATGGAGTTTCAATATATACCAAATATAGTTGCACACCAGTATAAGAATTACTCATCACAGGCCAGAATAGCATCTCAGCATCTGTCATACTATACCTTCTTCCTGTTTTTGAAGTTCTTCGGCACCATTCTGACCAGGAAGAACCATCTGACTAATTTCTCCAGCAATGACCCGAACACCCAATGATTTCCTCTTGTTTCGTGGATCTATCTTTGAAGTAACACTCGATTCAGGCTCTCTTGAATTTACCTCCAGCAATGGTTTTCTAGAGCTCTGGTAGCTAGCAACAGACTCACGAGGGAATCTCGGTTCAGTGGTCAAGCAACTAACTGGCAGTCTTGTTGGGATATATCCTTTTGTAAAGAAGTCATCACTTAAGATATCATCCATTGTTGGTCTTGTTGATGGATCTGGCCGAAGTAGTTTGATAATAAGCAATTGCGCAGTGTGGCCAACTCTGCTAGGAATAAGGTATTCGTTCCTCTTGATTCGCATGTATGTTTCTTTTAAGGAGCTGGTTTCAAACGGAGGTTTGCCAACAAGTAATGTATACCTGCAAAGAAGATTTTAACCATATTACCGTCATTTCCACCTAAGCATGGACACATGAGAAAAAACATGTTTTAATTGGGTGTAAACATGACATGCTTAGCTGCCAAAGATTTGAAGTTTTACAGCCATTAAGCAAACTTTTGCACCAATATTTATAAATTTGTTGGTATGCTTTCAATAAACAAATATGGCCGTAACTTCAAATCCTGCATTTCTCTATCCAAGGATTTGAGAAATGAGGTAATTTAGATGGCTGCTACAAATCCAATAAAAGAAATATGTGAAAGGCATCGTATAAGTCATTCTACGATACACAAGTACAATAAGCAATATTGCGTGAGAGTTTTGGTTAACAGCTGTAAAACTTCAAACCTTTGACTACCAAGAGTGTCATGTTTGCACTCAATTAAAACATGTTCTTGTCTCACGTATCCATGCTTAGGTGAAAATGACGGTAATACAAAAAACTTTTAAATTGGTCCAAAAAAATCTGAAATTACAGTATCTTAAGTACTTGAATTGGGAAAGTAAGACCACAATCAGATCTCTCATTCCATCACAAGTTGGACTATAAGATTTCTTTACAGTACTGTGCTTGTTCCTCCTATAAACTGTTGGTGAGCAAATTGGCAACCAAGCCAAGGACTCTCTTAGAGACATGTTTCCTTGGAGTCGGGCTTTTAAAAATTTCGAAAGAGATTTCAAAACTAATAGACAACAAAACTCTATAGCTTCTAGAAATTAAAACACAAAAGCTGCTGGTAACAACCTCAGTCCCGTATAAATTAACTTATTCCAATTCTAACAAATCAATACTGATATATCTATTTCATCTATAGTATAAGAATGATAAACTACTATACAGTACTTACATAATACATCCCAGTGACCAGACATCAACTTCATAACTGTGGCCTTTTTTGTTCAGTACCTCTGGTGCTATGTAGTTTGGCGTGCCACAGAGAGTTCTTGAATTATTAAAACAATCAGTAAATAATTAAAGAATTTATTAGAATCATTTCAAATTTTCAAAGTTGTAAATAACAGTAACTGACAGCAGGGAAAACTTTCAACAATAACGTAAAATGGAAATTTATCAACATCAGTCATCAGGAAGGGTTTTTCTCAAAGCGTTAATAACCTGGTGAAAACCGAGGCAAACAATTGGGAGAATTCAAGAGCAGATTAGTGAAAATCCAAGACAGGGTTCTTGCAGCTAACAATTCACCAAATTTAAGACCTTTTACGACCTAAATTTCTTAAATTTAAGACCTAATATTCCTTTGAGCTTTTGTTATCAAATGATCTGGATGCAAGTCACATGACTCTAAATGGCGACATACGCAGACCAATAATATATGATAAGGGGCACATGTGATCATTTTGTTTGACAGCTGGTGTGGAAGCAATAACTGAACCATCCACAAACTTTCACAAATGACACTTTCATCTATATATTTTATACAATCTGCAGAGTATGAGAATGAGAAACGAAAAATACTTTTGAACAAAAATTTAAGGCTTTTTAAGACCTCAATGATGAATTTGTTTGAATTTAAGACATTTTCAAGGCCTTGAAAATACAAAAGCAAAAAAAGCCTTTTTATGACTCCGTAGGAACCCTGATATAAGTAAATAAGCACATCCTTTCTCCTCTCCCCTGAGGTAAAAAAACTGAATAAGTATCAAGCCTAAAAAAAGCAACTACCCCACATACCTAGGGTGCTCTGAAATAATAAAAGTTAATATGAGAAACCATTCAATGTTGTTGTTGATGATAATATAAATTTTAGGTTGTTATCTAATGGCAGTAGATTATGTTAGTGTCACACAATCAAATGCAAATTTTTATCTAATTCAATAATGTTGTGGGAATTGACTGTCCTTGCTTGTTCAATGTTGGCTTTTTTCTTTGATAAACAATGCTTCAGACATCTTTTTTTTTCTTGTAGTTGTTACGACCATTAGTTAAAACTGAAAATTGCTCAACAGTATCAAGTGCATGTTTACACAATGACAAAGATTTATCTCTTGCATTATGATCTTTTATATAATTTTATGTTCGTTCAATCTTCTTCTAGTTTCTCCAATGTAGAACTATATATTAATAATTAATATATTATATTAATATATTAAGTGATTTGAAATAATCGAGTGTATTTGCTATCAGAAACAGTCTTAGTTTGTTACATTACCTCACTGGCACAAACTGTCCCAGTCTTAGCCGGTTTTTCATACACCTTTCTCTAACTTCTTTCTTTTCCGCTGTGGACTAATACAATAACATTGAATTGTAAAAGGGTCCCATATAAAGCATTTTTAAAGCTATCCAGCCAGCCACACATTCAAATAAGTTGAATTTTATACAAGCCAAGCCTGAAAATAACAGCCATACATCGGACATTAATTGTCGGGTAAAAATAGTGGCAGCCACAATGGAGACCACAAAGTGAAGCTAAGCAAAGCTACATCCTTTTACGAGCCTACGTGGCTCATTGGAGCCAGTGCTTCTCTCCGGTTTCTGTAGTGATGAGCTGATGAGTGTCACTGACTCCCCCTGGATGGGACACTAATCCATCGCAGGTTAGTTCCCAGCAGATGCTGCAATACTCATTTTACCGACCTTGGGAGGATCGAAAGCTGAAAAGGTCACACAAATGTTCAACAGTCAGCTGAGCCAGGGTTTGAACTCCGGACCTTGTGGTTAGAAGGCAGGGATCTTACCACTGCACCAACCACGCCACCTTACACAAAGTGAAGACTGATGATAAGATGGAGGCTACAAAATGCAGACCAGGAAAAAATACATATAGAAAATCATAGTAATTAAGCCATGCCTGCCAAAAACGAACTCTGTTTGGATACTAAACTGGACACTTTTGTTGCGGTCTGAGAGCTTCTGTAATGGCTCATAAAAACACTTACAAACACAATGCTTACCATTTTCATGCAAAATTTGTAAACAAACGAAATTTACTTACAAATGATGACATGGCGAAAGAAATCATGAGCTACTGTTGTGTAAAAAGAGTGGTAATTCCCATGAGGGACTGCAATTCAGTGTGCTCATGAATGCAGTTTTGTCAATCTTTTTTGCTCGTTTTCTGCTTCTTTAAAAGCGTTTTAAAAAAAGCAGGAATAGCATTTATATTTTCACTGGAGCTCACGTAAGTGCAAATAAATTCATGAAAATTGCAAGCTTATTTTTCAGCCTGAAATAGTCACTTAATAGGTCGTTTTTACACTGAGCTCTTCATTTTCAGCCTTGTAAGCCCATTTCACTGCTAAAAACTGCAAAAATCCCCAATTAATTCCATTCTAGTTCACTTTAGACTTAATCTGTACTTTATTACTATGAAAAATAATCTTGAACTGGAACTCATTTGGTCAAAAATTTGAAACACTGCCAATGAGTCAGCATACCCTGAGGCTGATGAGGCAATAGAGTATGGAGCCAATATACATGTGTGTGCTTTGAGTGCAGGCAGATAAATTCTTGATTGCAAGATACTGTAATGTAATATGAGAAAATCTCAGTATGAGTTTTGTGGAATGAACCAATTGATCACAGCATGACAGGGTTTGTACGCTTTTTTGGACTAAAAATTCAAGGACTTTTCAAGAACTTTCAAGGACGTATTTTCCAGTTTTCAAGGTTTCAGCGCACTGCAAAATCAAAGGATTAATCGTTTTTATTTGTTCTTTTACTATTACGTGTTACTACGTTTCTGGCAGTAGCATATATTTTCATATAACTAGAATCTAAGTTGAATGAAATTAGCTGCAAATTTCAAGGACTTTCCAGTGTATTTTGAGATTCAAGGACTTTCAAGGCGCATGCGAACCCTGGCATGAGCTAGATACAGCACAATCTTGGGCCTTGTGACATGTTTTTATATCCAATTCATGTGCTTTGGCAGTTCGGAAAAACCCAGAAATGAAAAGATGTAAGTTTCTAGTGAGGTTTGCTATAATTTTTATGCTGGCTCTTACTGAAAACCGCGGAGAAAACCAACTTTTCACTGAGATTAAACAATAAACAAAAAAAATTCTAATTATTATTATAGGTTTTTAAAGGTAATTAATACATCAAATACAATAAAATTTTCAATCAACTACTCACAGCTGTTATTAGCAGCTCTCTATTAACAGTTATACACTTGTCAAGATTCTGCTTTAACTTGTCCACGGCATCCTTAAATAAAACACATGAATTACATAAAGTTTAAACATTTCTTATCGTAAAAACTAACAAAGTCATACAAATAATTTTATTATGAAATATTATTACTAAAGATGTGTTCGTAGTGTTTTAAAAACTCAATCCCCTTTCTCAAACAAAAGTTCTTTAGATTTATAGAAGGAGACACTACAAATCAGTTGCCTTTCCCAAAAATTTAACAGGGTTCATGCAAAAAAAAATACATTCACTTTTCAAAGACTTTTCAAGGATTCTTCAAGGATCACTTGCCTGGCCTCAATGTCTTTTCAATGTGGTTAAGTGGCAAACTGGCTCAGGCAAGCATACTTTGAGTTTTAAGTCATGTTTTTGTGCCCATAATGCAGAAATGCATGGTCTATTACGTGGCATATTATGCCACTTTTTGAGCTAAATGAAAATTATTGAGTTAAGTTTTGTTTTAATTTAATTTTAATTAATAATAATCTTTGGAGGAAGTTTGTTTTGAGTATTAGGAAATGCAACCACAGATGATTTGTGTTCAAAAAGCATTCATTGCAAACAAAACTGTGCAGTATCAGCACAATTTCTATTATCATAAAAATTATTATGTGCTGCTGTACCTGTTGAGTCTTCAGCTGTTGTTGGTAATCATCAATCAACTGAAACAGAAAAAAGATGCTACTTAGTAGTTACGAACACTGTCCAGCTTTCTTCCTATAGGGCTAATCGTTTTTTACAAGGTAGGGAGAGGGGAGGAAGCTGATGAAATTTAAGGAAAAAGACCCCTAAAAATTGGGTCTAACATAGGAGGATCATCCCAAAAAAACCTGGAACATGGGGGGAGGGGGCCAGTCAAAAAAGGTATGGTTTAAGCCTGGAGACCACCTCAAAAATTTTTTTGAGGAAAGGGAGTCATTCCCAATTTTTGAGAAGGTATTTTGAGTTCCATATCCCCCCCCCCCCCCTTCCTCATCTAAAAAAATGAAAGGGCTAGAAAATTGGAACATGTAAAGAAACTGGGCCAGGAACAAAAAAGAGAGCAAGAAGAAGAGGGTTGACAATCACAGGCATCCTTTTATAAAAAACACTTCTGTGCACAGCGATACATATCGTTGTGTCACACAATTATTAAAGATTTTTGTCACGGAAAACAAGTTTGTAGAAATTTATTTTTTGTTTTTTTTTATTTTTCTTAATTTGACTAGAAGTGTGGGGTTTTTCATCTTTCAAGGAACAATAATTACTGTTTCCACCAAAATGTTTTTAAAAAAACTCTTGTTTTTAAAAGTAATTAGTCGACCCTGTCTCTATTGATGGGTTACTGTAAGTAATCACATGATGTCTACAAGATTAATAAAGCTTTCTGGTTTTAAATTACACACTTAGAAGTTCTCAAAGAAAACCGTAAGTGTGTTTTTTTGTTGGGGATTGAATTTGACTAGGTTTAACAAAATGCAGAAAAGGCACAGAACCACCCAGAACGAAAAAGTACCAAATTTGTGTAACATAACAGTACATCTTAAGCATCATCAATGACAATTCCACAGCATGGCTTTGAATATTTTATTCTGACTGACACCCAACATCTCATCAATTTTGACTCTAAAAACGATCAAAGACAAGAAATATACATATAACAAGCACAACTCTTTGTGCCAATTCTTGTTTCTGGTATTTTTCATCATCTGCAGTACTTTATAATAAATAATTATTTATATTACCCTTCGAAGATCATCAATTGTACCATCCTTCTGCTGAGAGGATTTTACACCACAAGAAAGAGTTTGATCAATTTCCTACAAAACAGTTGTAATTATAAACATAATAATATCAACATAATCATGTCCAAAAAAGGGTTCTCTTAAAACAAACTATCAAAAGCCTAAAGAACTGAAATTTCAAAGAAGGAATTATCATACTCCAATGAAAAGAGCAAACTTGCTTTTAATCTGTATTAGTATTTTAGTACAATCAGTACCAAATAGTATTAAAGTACCATCCAGAGGTATCTTAACGTCGACCCGCGGGATTGTCCCGTCGTCCCGAGGGTCAATCCCTTGTCCCGTAATGCACGGGTAATAT
>JAOCNB020060075.1:0-12783 GCA_026546465.2 Palythoa caribaeorum | reverse complement strand
GTTTTCAACTTCTTTTGGGTTTTCCTGCCAATTACCTAATGTATTGTGAATTTAATTCTTATTTGCTGGCAAATCAAATCAATAAACAGTAAACAATCAATTTTTGCACTCTAGTCTTGAATTCAGTTTTTAGGAGATACTACTTCTTCATCATGCTCCCCACCTTCCATCTGCACTTTACTCTCCTCTCCCCCATTTAACACCTCCTACATACGCAGGCATAATAAGACCAGCAACAAAAGCCCTTTATAAATTATGTTTATGACAATTGTAAATAAATATGGTATGAAATTTTTGGTTAGGTCATAAATAGGGTAGGGAAAATCACAATTTGACTGTCTCATTCGCGAGATGCTTTTGATACGTGAGCATCAACCATCACTAAACAAACAGTCAGATTCCATTCATGCTAAAGTTTTTGTTTGACCTCACACCTTTTGCATTCTACCACTAAAAAATTGTAAATATCTTAGTGTCAAGTCATGCAAAAGTTTTTTGTTTTGACCTAATGCTCATTATATTTAAATTACGAATTATCCATTAAAGTTTAACCTTGATAATGGCGTCATGTCTGACTTTGAAACGTCAGATATTGTTAGTTTCTATTCTTAATAAATTTTCTAAATCGATCTTACTTAAAATCACAGAGTTTGGTAATAAATAGAGTAAGGGTTTTGGGAAGCGGGCAGCACACCCCTCCCTAATTTTTATGGGAGTACCCCCCCTCCCCAGTGCACTATCAGGAAGGTTTAAACTTTTCTTTCTAAAAGTTAAATATCTAGATTGTCAACTTTGTGCTGTTTAAACATAAATTTGTTGAGGTAATAAAGACGATTATGATCGTATCAGTGATATTAAGTTTCAATAGCATTTGATGATTGAGATGACCAGTAAATGCACCCCTAATCATATATTCATAACTTAAAACAGAGTACCGTATTTATTCGAATAAACTCCACCCTCGATTAAACGCCGCACCCTGAAACAGACAGCAGACTAAAACATCAAATTTATGACATTCACTTTTTACAAGCGCAGAGCAGAGTTAGTTTAAAACTACAAGTTTAAAGTTTAAAAGGCAGTTTAAAGATTTCTTACGCGTTTGCAAGCACAACAAGTAAAACTGTAAGGTGTGATCGGTACAGCCAGACAAAGAACTGTATCATTTTTCTTCTTTTTAAAGTAAAGTTATGGTTGGTTGTTTAAAAAAATAAACAGCATTTGGAAATAAATGCCACCCTCGAATAAACGCCGCCCTTGAATAAATGCTGCCCTCGATTAAATGCCGCCCTCGAATAAATGCCGCACCCAAATCATGAAAAATTTAATAAATGCCGCGGTGTTTATTTGAGTAAATACGGTAATTGGGGCAGGCAATTAATCAATATCTAACTTCTCCTTACATAACTTAAACAAAGTAATTCAACTGTTAATGAGAAGTAAGGAATTGATCAAATGGAATAAGGTGTGGAAGTTGAAAGGCATGTTTTTCTTGTACTCTCCCAGCTTCCCGCATGCATCCATAACACAATAGACACAATAACCATAACTGACTGTTTCTTAATAAATGAACATCATAATTATATTATATTTTTCAGGGTATCAACTTGATCGAATGCAATCCCTTCGAGACATTTCCCCATTTGATGGTAGGTGATAATTTGTTACAGGATATTCAATTAACTTTGGGATCATTAATTTTTTATGTAGTAGTAGGGAAAGGGAGCTGCACTCACTCGTGAGATAGCAATTTGAACACTCGAAAATAAATTCCATGTCTCCGCGCGCCCAGCTATTATTCTCTATATCACCCATTTGCTTTGAGTTACTGATTTTTTTAATGTTTTACAGGTGAAGAAAATGTCTCTACCAGTCCCCCAGCGGATACGAGCCTTGAGCGGGGTGAGTGGATCTGGGTTAATGCTAGTAATAACACAGGTGTGCCTTGTAACCCGACATCGTCACGACATGCCATCTCAATGCCCGCCTTGGACCATTCTAAGAATGAAACTCCCTCCCTGTCAAACTACAGTGAAGGTATGTCTTGCCAAAAGCAGAGCATGCGTACAAGTGCAGTGAAAATTTGTCTGCTAACATCCATCAATACAAACTAAATAAAATATCATTCATGCATTAACAAGCAGAGCATACGCACTGTACAAATGCTGATTCAAATGGTGAAAAGTTACCTAACACCAACACAAAAGCTGATTTTAAATGATGAATAAACAGCCATGTTTTTGAAAAAAAACCCAGGGCATTAAGTACAAGTGCTAATTTCAAATGGTGAAAAAACATCCATGTTTTTTAAGCAAGCAGAGCAAGTGCTACATTCATTAGCTAGCTAAATCCTTTTACGAGCCTAAGTGGCCCATTGGAGCTGGTGCTTATCTCTGGTTTCTGTAGTGTTAAGCGGATGAGCATCATTGGCTCCCCCTGGACGGGACACTAATCCATCGCAGGTTTGCCCCCAGCAGAAGCTGGTACTCATTTTAACGACCTCAGGAGGATGGAAAGCAGAGTCAACCTTGGCGGACAAGAAGGTAACACAAATGTTCAACACTTGGCTGAGCCGGGGGTTGAACCAGGGACCTTGTGGTTAGAAGGCAGAGATCTTCCCAGTGTGCCAACCACACCGCTGTTCATTCATAAGCAACTGTTTAAAAAACTTCCATATTCTTAAAACAAGGAGAGAATACGCACTTGTGCTGGTTAATTTCAAGTGATCAATACTTACCACACTGCATTCATAAAGTCAAATTAAATGAAAACTTTCATGTTGTTAAACAAGCAGAGCATAAGTACAAGAGCTGATTAATTTCAAGTCATCAAATTTCAACAGCCTACATTCATCAATGCAAACTAAATAAAAACATCCTGAAGACATTCATAATTTTGATACAAACAGAGCAAGCATGCAAATATGAAAATTCATCCGCCTAGCTATGTTCATCAACAACAACTAAATTCATAAAACATTTGTGTGTTTGAAACATTATACTCTCGTCTGATATTTTTTTCTCACATGTAACGTTTAACTTGCTTAAGTGCATAAATTATAAAACAACTTAATTTTCTTATAATATCTTAATATCTTATGTTTAAGATGATACTAGTAACGTAGTTAAACTTACAAGCTTAGCACATTCGTTTTTTTAAACTTTTAAACATATTTGCTTATTTGCTTATTTAGCTTCAATATTATTTTTTGATGGTGTAGCCAGCTTCTGGAATCGTTTTTTGTGTGTGCTGTTAAGTTCAGGCTATAGTGATGATAGTTTCTGAAACAATAGTAACGTTTTCGGAGCCAAGCTCCTTCAGCGGAACTTGCAGACCGAAAATGCTCATTTTATTCAATGTTACAATCTAGTTACTACTGACTGTGGCAAAGGATTTGCCGAAACATTTTAGTGTGAAAACTGTTATGATTTTTTTATGTTTTTAAGGTTCTTGATTTTTGTTAATTTGGTCCTGAAAAAGTTCTTTTTGACTAAAAGTTTACGAACACTGTAAAGCAGCTACTTGTTGCAAAGGGTTGATACAAAGAATGGCTGTAGGAGGCTACATTGACAAGCTAATTATGAAACAAGCTCTGCCTTTAATAATGTGTCATCATTAATTGCTGCAACTAATCTAAGGGCGTGTTCTATTAGGATAAACTAATTTTGGTTTGTTGGGTTGGCTGGTTTTTTTTTGTGTGTTATTGGAAAAAAACATTTTTGGTTGGTCCGGTTGAGCAACCATTTCAACCACCTCACACAAAGGTTGAAATCGTTGAAATCGCCGGGCAGCGACTGCTGAATTCATGGGCTGCTGTTTCTCACTCCCTCCGATATTTCCACCATTTTGTTTCGTCTCCTTCGATCTCAGAAGAGACTGGTGATGACTATACCCAGGGTTAACTGTGTAGTCAACCAAAAATACGGCGGCATGGTTGGCGCAGTGGTAAGATCTTTGCCTTCTAACCACAAGGTCCCAGGTTCAAACCCTGGCTCAGCCGAGAATTGAACATTTGTATGACCTTATTTTCTGCCAAAGTTGACTCAGCTTTCCATCCTCCCAAGGTTGGTAAAATGAGTACCAGCTTCTGCTGGGGGTTAACCTGCAATGGACTAGTGTCCCGTCCAGGGGGAGGAGTTAATGACTCTCACCCGCTTAACACTACAGATACCAGGGATAAGCACTGGCTTCAATGGGCCACTTAGGCTTATAAAATGATTTAACTTAGCAACCAAAAATAGTTGAAAAAGTGTTCTATTGGGATTTCATTTAAATCAACCAAAACCGGTAAAGGTTGAATGGTTGATCTGAATAGAACACGTCCTAAGTGTACTAACCGCATCCTGTGGCTGTTAAAACTTGTAAACACTGTGCAGTATCTGCTTCTGGCAACACTACCTGTATAAGCTGGGTTAAAGCACAAATTTTCATTTTCAGTTAAACTTAAACTATATTGTCAACTTTTGCAGTGCTTTTACCATTTAGTCACCCTCTGTTACGTTCCGCAGCTGCCATTGACGAGTGAAAGTTAAACTGCAATACTGTTGAATGAATTAAACAAAAGTATAAAGTCACTGCCCTTTAACTCTTATCCTGTTAAACCCAGTTTCAGATAACCAAGAATGTCTCGAGTTTTTAACCATTGGCTGAAATCCCTTAAAGTGACTATTCATTTTGAAGAGTAGAAATCATTGGTGTTATTTATTCTAACTTTGAACCAGTTGATGAAACCCTATATTTAAAGTGATCATTCATTTCGTTTGTCTTGAAGAGTAGAAATGATTGGTGTTATTCATTCTAACTTTTGAACCAGTTGATGAAACCCTATAAAGTGATTATTCATTTTGTTTGTCTTGAAGAGTAGAAATGATTGGTGTTATTTATTGTAACTTTTGAACCAGTTAAAAGTGACCATTTCGTTTGTCTTTTAGCGTTGTAAATTTCAGGAAAATGTCATTGAAAAGAGATCAGCCTCATTTATCAAACTGTCTCGCTAAGTTGTTACTGTTGAATACTACTTTCCAGAATTTTGAAATTTGATAGTGAGTGATTTTGATAAACAAACCAATCAATGTTTTGCTTGCACAATCGGTAACTCAGTGATGCCATCTTGAATTATTCCCAGAATGCAAAGGACACCAAACTCGTTTCCAGGCTTTTGTGGGTGAAAGCACTGGGTCCAGCAAAACATAACAACTGGCCTACATCCCCAACCCCACACATTTCAGTTGGGTTAGGTATCAGCCACCTCTTTGGGGAGAACACTGATTCATTTATAATATTGCTGTTTTTCACTTTCAGAGAAGCCATGGTCCTGTAGACACTGTACTTTCGAAAACCACGGAGCGCTTATGTACTGTGAACAGTGCAATAACCCTCGGTCATGACAGAAGCAAAAATACTGAGATATCATGAACTTTCTTAACTAAATTACTGTAGGACTTTAATCAACCCATGTAACAGAATCCACAGAGGTTCTGGATTCCAGATTCCGGTTATTTCACTCTTTTGATTCCAATTCCGATTGCTCCGCTCTTTTGTATTCCAATTCCAATTATTCCACTATTTTGTATCTCGGATTTAAAGATAGACCTAAACCACTGAATTTCAGACTGTGGCCATTCCAAAAGCATTCTTTTTTGCAGTTTTTTCAATGTGATTATACTTTTTTTTCATTATTCATTTTCTTGTGCTTGCCCATTATCAGAGATACGAGGATCACAACAAAAAATTAACCTTTGATCACTGCTCTGTACTCAAGTCGACGAGCTCATTAGAGTAGTCTTTTTTTTTTAAAAAGGCAAGTCAAATGAAATCGTGTCAAAATGGAACACTGCGAGTGATTATTTTATAATTTTGCATGTGCAATCTTTTAAAAATTCTTTCTAAATTCTATTGTTTCACAAACCAATCAAAAGTACAGACTGAGCTATCATCTGTTGTTATAGACCCTATCGAAAAATGGCGGCTATTTTAGTATTTTTTTGTCTATATTCAAATTAGCCTTTCTAGCCTCGTCCTTGTGTTAAACTTTCAAAAGAATATGTTACTCGAGACAAGGCTAGTAAGGCCAATTTGAATATAGACGAAAGAATACTAAAATAGCCGCCATTTTTCGATAGGGTTTATAGCTGATGCAGTTTTTAGTAAAAATTATTTTGACATAACTCACCACAATAAAAACTATTTATAAAAGGTAAAATTATGTACAAATGGATAAAAAACAAACATTTGCGAGCATTAGCTCATCTTCAGGTTAAAATATGAAACTTTTCAGAGATTGCAGGGTTTATATGCTGTTTTTTTATTCTTTCAATTGTTTAGGTGATTCCCATAGGGAACAGGGAAAGAGTAAAAGCTTTCACCTGTTTATTGAGTGACGGGCCGCGTTTTGCAATAGGCCCTTTGCAGCAAGTGGTCACATTGTACAAATAATGATACACTGGGACGCAAAAGAATGTGGTAGACTCCTCTGAGAAATATAAAACAAAGAAAAATCACAATTTTCTTGTTAATTGTGTTTTGTCTTGAAGTGTAGCACGTTCTTTTGCGTCCCAGTATATCATTATTTATACCATGTGATCACTTGCTGCAAATGGCCCATACACAGAGATTCATTAATACGGCGTAAGGTCCAAGGTTGAATAGCTTGCCAAGTGAAAAAATGTTCAGGATGTGAATTGAGGTGTATGGTCATTCTGAGTGTTTTGAAGTGTCTTGATGTTCATCGATGCGGGACTGTAAATTGCGTAATGATCTCATGGGACGCAAAAGAATGTGATAGACTCCACTGGGAATTGTAAAACAAAGAAAAATCGCACTTTTCTTGTTAATTGTGTTTTGTATTGGGGTCTAACACATTATTTTGCATCCCAATATATCATTATTTGTACCATGTCAACAAGTCCTGCAAAGGGTCTATTCACATCCTGAACATTTTTTCACCTGGCAACCTATTTTTATTGTTCAACCTTGGACCTTACGCAACGTTATAATAAAACAGTGGGAGAAGATATCTACGTTGATATTGAGACAAAAATCTTTTATCTAAAAATATTCAGATTAATAATTTCTCTGTTTTTGATCTATCCTTTTTATACAGAAGCCTGGCTCCACCTAGGCGAGAGCTGCCAGATGATTAGCGGGCCCCAGTCCCTCCATAAAATATTTTTAAAAATTAGAATTAAATAACAGTAAAAAAGGGAAAAAGTAGGCAAATTTTGAACACGTTTTTCGTGCTTAAAGATTTTTAGTTTCCAAGGGATTCCAACTTTACCCATAGTTGGTGGAGTAAGCTGGTTAGGAAATGAAACTTTGCGAGTTTCTCTGTTATGTGTTTTGTTCTATTTTCCCTACCGAAAAATGAAGAAAGAGTCAGTTGAGATGAAAATAATCAATCGGCCAATAGACTAACAAGGCATCTAGAACAAAAGATCATAGCTGTGACTCTGCAAACAACATGAAACAAAGCATTGTAATATTCTTTGTAGTTTGCTAATTTTCAGAACCAGCCCACTCTAAAAAATTTGATCTGCCCTAACTTAAGAAATGACACCGTTTTGCATGCAGGTATCTTGCAAGGCGTCTATAAAATTGAACTTACTGCTTCTGTCCTTTCCTTTCAAAAAGTGCTGAAATGAAAAGAAAGAAATAAGTCCCCCTCTAAGTGGCAGGGAGTAACTGGGTTGTTAACAAAATCAAGAAATTTCTAATTAAAAAAATGTGCGTGCATTTGTAATGATTTTATCAAGGTTCGTACAATCAACTTTAAAAAAAATTCAAAGCTTTTCAAAACCTTTCTTTTAAAATAAGACAGAAAACCATTACCCAAACCATTGAGAAAACTAACTGCTTGTGGCTCACTAAAATTGATATCATGTTCAAGATTACATTTGATATGGCATGAGAGATAGAGAGACGACGATACATAGTTTGATTAACGTTCTAATTTGTCGTCTTACATTTAGGAAAGTTACACTAAGTTCCACTACTTTCCATAGCCCTGAAGATAAATAATTAAATTTCAAAAACTTTCCAAGACTTTCCGGCGAAAAACCGCACGAGACCTGTTCGATTATTATGATGGTGCCGGGAATACTTAAGAGTTGTCTTTAGTAAGACCAGCTAACTCTGATCATGACGACAAATCGATTTTCATCCTACATTAAGTTTAGCATTAGGGTAGAAGGCATGCAATCTTCCAGAAAACAGGTTAAAATTTTTATAATTTAAAAATATAACCTATAAAAACAAGCAGGGAAAACTGAAGACATGGACGATTTCAATGGAAGGTATTCACCTAAATGTCGTCTATTCATTGTTATTTCCAAAGGAAAAATCTAGTGATAGTTTCCCAGATGAAATACAATAATCAGTAAAATTTGTTCTTAACCATTTGATTAGTAATTTGAGCCTCAGTTGTTCTTAAATAGTTCTTAATTCTCTGTAAACAATTAATTCTCTTCACTTTTCTATAGGATGAACTTTTTTATTTCTTCCATCAATAACTTTTATATTACTAAGAATCACCAGACTCAAGACATCTTGAGATTCCTATAAAAATATTGTGCACGTAGTACATATAGTAGAGCTGAGCACTTACCAGTTTCCACCTGATTAATCCTAACCACTCTTCCAATTCTTTCTTAGAGTCTGCGAACATATAAAATGTTCTGTTTGGAAAAACAAGCCTTGAGAGAGACAAAAAATATATCAACAAGGGTTTATTAGTTTCTTTTGCTTCTTTCTTGTCAGATTGCGAAAAACGGACTAAGGGTACACAACTCCTACTAACCTTTTAATTCATCACAAATTATTCGTACATTTCATATTTTAAGAACAAACACGTGATCAGAAAAGACGCTCTTGAAGCAAAAACAGAAAATTAAATGGTGGACGTAAGGTGTGGAATTCCAAAATCTTTGGTTCTTTGACCGACAACTTACTAAGATTGGTATAAATTCATTCTGTTGTGTTTCCCATGTATTTTTTTTTCTGGCACTTAAAATCCCCATATGAAACGGAAGAATTGACTCGATTATTGTCTCGATTTTGAAATATATATCTTGATTTTGCATTCCATTTGTCACTTTTACCCAAAAACCAATTTCAGATTGTAATCCAAACAATCCACTCTCGATCTTGGATAGACTGGGTTAAATCAGTATCTGGATAGAGATTTTCTGCGGCTTTGAGTTCCATTTACGAATCCAAAATCGGATTTTTGTCTTGAGCATAAAAACAAGTGAGTGAAATGTACAAAGTTTCCACAAAATCTGGTTTCAGATTTTGTGTTCCACTTGTTCCCGAAATCCATAAAATCCAGATTTGACAATCAAGATTTCACAATCCGGATTTAGATTTTACAGAAGGAACGCACTCAAATGGACACTGACAAAAGAAAACCGTCTTTCTCACCTGGTGCAAACACAATTTTTTTCTTTTACAAAATTTTGGCTTGATTGTTCGCAGTTTTCTTTCTCGGGCAACCTGCCTCGTAATTTTACAGAAAATCGGTTGCAAGCTAAACGTTTCGGTTGTCTCAGACGGCCGGATGGCCGCTAATTTTGGGTACTGAAATTGGCAATGACGATGGTAAATATAGCTTTTATTTCAATATTAGAATAAATTAAGATTGTACAAAAGCACAGTAACGACACTAGCAGGGGTTGGGGTGGCATGTGGCCTACCCTAGGATCACTGGAATATTTTTTTGGTGACTCTCGCTATTTTGCTATCTATTTTTTCATGAAACCCCCTTTTTGAAGGGCTACGAAAGTGTGACTGAACCCCTGTTTTCCTCCCCGCAAGGCTTGGCTAATTTCTGATAAGTCTCTAACAGGTAGATAACACCTTACCTGAAAGCATTTGGTTTGCCACAAGTTTCATCTTCATCAACCTCCCTAGCAAGTCGAAGATCAAGACTTCTTATAGGAGTCGCATCCTTTTGACATAATAAAGATACATTTTTTTTAAAAACAGTATAATATATTTTTTCTGAATTTTTTTCTTGAACAAAATGGAAAAGATAAACATCCATAGTACCTGATCAGGTGACATTAAGTTAAGAAAATTGTTAATCATTTGACTGTAAATGGATGCTAAAGTGATAAAACTGTGCATGTAGTACTTGCAAATAATCTTGTTTTACTCTCCTAAATAATTCTTTGAAACCCCTAGGGCAACAATTCATCAGAAACTTAATTTATCTTTTACGTAACGTATAAATATTATACTTATGACGACGACGACAATGATTATATGATGATGAATATGATGATGGTGATGACGATGATAATGAATATGATAATGATAATGATGATGATGACGACAATGACTATATGATAATGACTATGATGCTGCTGCTGATGAATATGATGATGACAATAATAATAGTAATAATAATAATAGCAATAGCAGTAGCTGGCACTGCTTATCACCCCTTTTGCCGTCAAGTACTGAATTAAAAGCATGCATCTCCATGAGGTCAGATAAAATTAAAACGTAACAAGGAACACTTCTTATAAAAACACAGGATACAACACATAAGGCAGCTGCTACAGAATATGGCCCATACATAACCTCAAAGCACAGCACCACAGGCAGACGTAATTATATAAAGCTGAATCTCAAGTTTTGCTGCGGGAAGAAAACCGGGGTACCCAGAGAATATGATTATAAAAATCCCACAGTCAGCAATTTAGTCAAGTGTACAGGTTATAATAGTACCGCTATTTTTTTAAAAAAATATGCATGTATGCTGTAAAGAAAACTAATAGCTTTTTAATTTTTTTCCTTTTTTCTTTCTTTCATTAAGTAATGATCCACGTAGGAGCTAGGCTCCCTTAATGCAAAAAAACTAACAAAAAATTTGCAGTAACGTATTTTTATCTTTTTCTAAACTTCAACCAAATTTTAAGGATATTATTTTGCTGAAATGGGAACTAAATCCAATACTTCAAGATTTTACAAAATTTTATTTTTTCAGTATCAAACTAGTTTGAATGTTACTAAGAAACTATGGCAATACAAAACTTACTCCTCTCTGGTTGTAATACTGTAAAGTGTATTTGAACATAACAAACCATCTCCTCTTCCAATTCTGAAATTAAGACAAAGTTAGCAACACTTAAAATACTTAGTTGACTAGATGTACAAGCAAGTAAATAGAACGTAAAGAAGCAACGAACAAAGGTTAGGGGGCTGGATCTAAAGTTGGTTAGTTTATAAGCTTCAAAACCTTAACTCTGACCATACACTTACTGGGTTTGTCTATCTGGATGACACTACAGATTCAATTCCATGAAGTACTATAAATAGCCAATAAGTAAAGCACTGTGTAACTATATTCAAAAGTAGCTGTAATGACTTGTTACTTAAATTTTTAAATGTGTACCGGAAGTCGTTGACTGTAACTGAGTGAGTAGAGTGATTGATGCCTGTCAAAAAGAACACACGTGTGGAAGAGGGCGCCATTTTTTGTTTAGAAGAAAGCATATTACTAGAAGCCTTAAATAGAAAGTGAAGTGCTGCAAGCTGAATCTATTGTGCTATATTACGAGCCAGTGAAATAAAACTAAGAGGTGTCTGATATGTGGAAAACAACCCAGAGGAGACAGCTAAAAGTTGGGCAGCTGTTACAATGCTTTGTAATAACTAATTGAAAACACAGAAATTCAAACAACACAAAAATAATTATATAATGACTGGTGCATCCTAAAATAACCAAGACACACAGCAGAGGAGTTTCAGGGACAAGTAAATGTATTCATTACTCGGCGTACCAGTCCGAGGTGAATCATTTCAGATAATGCTCAAGAGTTCAGTGTTAATGTATTATGGATACAGAAGATTAAGAAGAGCGAAACCTCAGAAGATTACCTTGCATGGCAGTTCAACCTAGTCCATTCTCCATGGTAGGGAGGAATGTACAGGAGGCTCATAAGTGACATCAAGAACACATTGTACAAGATACAATATGAAAATGCTATTCACTGGCTATTAACAAACTAGCAAAGTCAGCACAGAAAATTTAGTATCCTGGCCAGCACACAAAAATCTGTTAAGACCAACAGACTTGCATCAAATAATTATACTTATGTAAGTTAAGACAGTATTATAGCATATGTACAAGCTTGTATGATACCTTGTGAAGAGCACCTTGTTTTGTCAAAAATCCTTCTTTGGAGGCAATCTGCAAAAATATGGTTAAAATTGATCATGAAAGAAACTGATATTGACGAGTAGTAGAATAATATGGCAGTTCGCTTCATCATTTCTGTGAAACATATAAATGAATGAATGGATAAATGGTTGATCCGGTGGTAACTAAGATCTCTGCCTTCCAGTCACAAGGTCAGAGTTTCAAATCCCAGCTCAGCCTGGTGCTGAAGATTTGTGTGACCCGGTTTCATACCTTCAAGGTCAGTAAAATGAGTACCAACTTCTGATGGGGATAATCTGTGACACATCAGGGAAGCCATGACTCCCATCAGCTAACACCACAGAAACATGGGCAACTTAGACTGGTGAAATCATTTCCTGTAAATAATCTAACATATAACCTGTACAATTATTTAATTTTGGTGTTTTTTTTGTAGGAGGGGGGCAGGGGGGGAAGGGGCCTTTATGACATAAGAGGCCTCTATTGAAGATAATGGCATTTATTGCTACAGAGGTAGCTTTATACTTCTTAAACAATGCTTTGCAAGTGCCTGGAAGAGGAAAGATGTAGTTGGCTTGACTGTTACTGGCTGTTACGTACCAAAAATGTAGGGGAAGGGG
>JAOCNB020060001.1:0-12789 GCA_026546465.2 Palythoa caribaeorum | reverse complement strand
CCTCCCCCCCTTGAAGCAATATGTTTGGTTAAAAGGCTTGAGGCTTGAAGGGTTAAGGGATGCAGATGCCGTCCTGCAGGTCTTCTCCATCTTCTTGAAGCATCATGGTGAAGAAGAAGGTGAAAACTGTTGGTGCAAGGACGCAGCCCTGCTTCACGCCATTCTCAATAGGTTGTTCCCCTGTTGGTCCGGAAACCACACTGGCTTTCTGGAAGAATTAGTTTAGCGATGGCTGATATCAGTCTGTTGAGTAGTATGCGGGCAAGAATCTTGCCGGCAATGGAAAGAAGAGTGATGCCTCTATGGTTTGAGCAGTCTGATATGTCGTTTGTTCCTGTAGAGGGGCAGACCACAGCATTTCCGAGATCAGCAAGCAACTCCAAGGTCTCCTTACCCCAGCACATTTGGAACAAGGTAGTGTGCTTTTTCGGAATTAGATCAACGCCAAATTCATACACTTCCTCTGGGATACCATCAACACCAGGAACTTTGCGGGTCTTGAGGTTTCTGATTTCTATCTTTATTTCTTCTACTTCAGTATGGTCGTCTAGCTCAGTTTCCACTTCAAGCTGTGGAATATTATTGATAGAGGATTCTTTGACGGAGTATTTATCTCCGAAAAGGCTGCTTAAGGGTTCAGACCACTTCGACTGAATGTCTTTCTTTTCATTGAGAAGTGTTGAACCATCTGAGAAACGGAGAGGAAATTGTGTTTGGTAGGTAGGACCATACACCTTTCTGAGGGCATGGTAGAATTCCCCTGTTCTACGCACCCTTCTGTCAAGATGAGTAAGCCCTCTAGAGAATAGTAACTCGCTTTGCATACGCAGCTGCCGCATCTGGACTGACAATAAGCTTCAAGAAGATAGAGATAAAGTACCAGAAGGCCACCGGTGCCCCCTACCACCCATCCAGTATCAACATCAACGATCACCAGCTGAAAGCAGTGGACACGTTCATTTTTTTTGGTAGCGTCATCTCCAACGATGCCACTGCTACAAAGGATGTTGAGAGCCGTATCGCCAAAGCAAGTAGCTCCTTCGGGCGCCTACAAAAACGTGTCTGGAATAACCTCTTCCTCCGCATTCCGATCGAGATCAAGATGTACAGAGCCGTTTTGATCACAACCCTCCTCTATGGCTCAGAGGCCAGCTGAGTCCTTTCAAGAAAGCAAGTGAAGTTGCTCGAAGGATTCCACCAGAGATGCCTTCGCTCAATCACGGGCGTTAAATGGCATGCCTATACCACAAATGAAGAAGTACTTGAGCGTGCTAACGTAAAGAGCATCGAAATGTTGCTGATACTAAGGCAACTGAAGTGGGCGGGCAACATCGTCCGCATGGATGACTCCAGAATGCCCAAAGCCGTGTTTTATGGTGAACTGAAGCAAGGCAAGAGAGACCGAGGTGCACCTAAGAAACGCTTCAAAGACTAGCTAAAGCACCAGTTTTCTATGGCAGAAATTGATGACTATGGGTGGGAGAAGCTTGCTGAAGACAGAGATGAATGGAGAGCATCAATTAAGACCGCTACAGGGCACTTCGAAGCAACCAGGAAACAGATTGCTGACCACAAGCGTCAGAGAAGGAGTGAACCTGCCTCTCTACCACCACTACTACTAGATCAGGGCTTCATCTGCCCGCGCTACTCCACGCTCTGCAGATCGCGGATCAGCTTACACAGTCACCGACGAGCGAGTGAACTCAAAAATAGGGTACGACTCCCATCTAATCTTCGGGTCCGAAGAAATCGCCATTCATTCATATAAAAATCCAATTCAAAATGAATACTTCGTGAAACATGCCTTATCCGGGAACGGTAGATCATGGCTATACTATACTTTGTAAAAGCTTCTTCCATAGTCAAACTTTTGCATATATTTTTTCTATAAAAGATTGTAAAACTGTTTTTATTTTGAGGTGGTAATTGCGAAACTTCCATATCACTTGGGTATCCCTTCTCATACTTTACATTGCAAAAATTGGTAAAGTGAACTACTAAAAAAGATCAGTTTATTAGATTCTAAAACTAAAATATTTTATTTAAAAGGAAATTTTTACCAGAAGCTTTTTTGTATCATATTTAGGGATACGTGTTTCTCGCGTGTATGTTAGGGCGGCGGGACAAAATTAAGGACTACTTTGCCCGTTTTTCCAAAAATTCAAAGATTATAATTGTAGCAAGTATTTTAGCTTTAATGCGCATTTCCATACTGCAGGAACATAATGTTCTGATAACTGTCGAGAAATAAGTTGGGGATTTCATTTGTTGGTACGAATTTGATTTTTACGCGGCTACTTGCTACCCACAAACGAAATCCTGCCCACAAATGGAACCCAATTAACATTATCAAGATTATAAGGATATAGACCCACACAATTATAACAAGTCACAAATTATTTGTGTACAACAATAGTCATATTGTCAACCTGAATATATTCTTTGAAAAAGGTTAAAGATAGTCAAAGACAAATAAAGAAATAAAAAAAATCTTCAACTGAAAAATTGCAAGAAAAAAAAAAATCTCACACTTCCTGTCAGAGTCATTGTCTTTAATACAAGACGGTTTAAGACATCTTTTAATTAATTATTCGTCGCTTAAAGGTTTAAAATTTCAAATACTGCAAAGTTGTGAAGCTGAATAAGCAAAAAAAAGTGTAAAAGCTAAGAGCATTACAAAATGAAATAGTTTGGATACAACTATGATAAATTAGCAACTGGTAGCTTTGGTCAGTCAAAAGGTATTCCCTGACGGCCCTTGGAGGAGTAGGGCAAGCTTGCCTCAAAAAACTACAAAAAATGATGGCCAATTTAGCAGAAAGGAAAGCAAATTTAAAAACTGGGAGGTTTTAGAATTTGAAACTGATCTGTAGATTTTAAGAATAGCAATCTTTAACAAAAAAAATGAAGAATTAGTCGAAATGGCGGAAAAAGCTCACGATCTCGCTCTTGAACTGACGACAGCTAAACAATAAGCGATGCTGTAAATGCACATTTGGTCACAAAAGATGTTACAATCCCTAATCTCCTTATCCTCCATCCTGAATGGCGAACTTTTTATATGCTTCAATTTTTCGCTCGGGATGGTAAGCCTTCAGTGCCTCTTGCGATGTGGCCTTCAAGGAGGATTTGATGACCTGGACCGGGAATAAAGCCCATTTCCTCTGGTTAGTGTGTCGGAAGGACTCCTCGGAGTGCAACTAGTCGTCGCGATAACGTCACAGTTACAGAGATCCCACACTTGATGTGTGGAGATCGAGGTGAATACCAACTACTTTTATTATGAAGCAGCTCGCAGCATTCACTTGTCGCTCCCCACTAACACACAAAAAACAGAAAAAGCAAATCCAGTAATCGAATGACGAAACAATTATTGGTCTTGGTAATCAAAAATAATATGGCTTGTCAGTGTCTTGAAAACTAATAATAATTAGCTTGCCACTGACAAATTACATTATTTTGCACAAGCTTGCTCATCCGTTGTTTTCACTCTAATGTTGAACAGTCATAATTTTACCTTGTTTTCCTTTCTTTTTTGGCAGCTAGTCTTGTCACTCACGAAAAAGAAACAGTAGTATAACAAACACTTTATTTATGCCGGCGGCGAAAACGCGCACACATTTCTTGAAATCTTCAAACAGCGATCTAAACAATTTTCCATAACGATAAGAGGCGGTTTTCGACTGTTCCGGCCTTAATATACTTCAATGAAAACACAACTTCAATGAAATTAGAAAACGGCAAGCGACCACCATTATTTTTTACACGATCCTCGTGGTCGTGTCACGTGACACAAACAAAATCTCCCCGTAGGGAGTCGGGAGCCACACATCTAGTGTTTTAATGATATAAGTTGACAGTAAAACAATTGAAGGCAGAGGGTGAAATATTTTGAGTTCAATAGGTCTAAGCTGTTCAGAAAACTCTAATATGTAGACAAATTGGAAATCATTAAAACCATTAAATTTATCAATAGCACAAATCACGTAATTTATAATTGATTACTAATTTATAATTGATTTACTAATTTATAATTGATTTACTAATTTATATTGATAAAAAAATCCACTGAAGCAATCATGCCCATAATAGGTGAGCATATTGCACGCTACGAGATGGATTTTTTGAGATTTTACGTGCACGGACGTCCTGCATTTTTCGCTGTAACGTAACGTAACGTTAAAATTTCATTTTATTGTATCTATATAGCTGTTAACATATCATCCATAAAGTTTAGCTTTATATTTTGTATGCTGGTAAATATTTATAAATATGCTACATCATACCAAGTACCAAAAGACGTGACGTCTTTACTTGTAGCCCCAAAGTGTTAGAAGCCTCGCAGACATATGCTCCGTTATCAGCCCGAGAAACAGGTGTAATACTCAGTACACTGTGGACCATCTCTTTTGTTGTTCTTGTAGTTAATACCTTTCTAGGAAAATCGTTCTTGGTAACAGTTTTTCCGTTGTGCCTCCATTTTACGGAAAGTAGTGGATAACCGCTAACAAGACACACGATAACAGCAACATCGTTTAACCTTTTCTGTTGACTTTCAGGTTGGATGAGAATCGATCCCTTCACTGTGGGATGAACTAAAAATTGCAAGGTTGAACATTTTGTGATAGGTAACCTTATTTGACTAAGACAAGAATACCGAATCCAGAATTGTTTACCTGACTCTTTGATCTCAGTAAGAAAAGAAAGAAGAGAAAACCAGTGTAGAAGATGTATCTAAACATCTTTGTCTAGATTTGCACAGTTAATGGCTAATAATACAAACATTAAAAATATAAAGTGTATCTTTTGCTAATTAAAATTGTAATAAATGACTACTTTGTAATATCTAAAGCGATTTGCAGTGACATTAGCTGTAATACTATCCTTGCGTAAATGTTGCAATATAATAAAGCGCGAAAAAAGAGGACCGTCAGCGAACCAAGTTCCTTAAACCCGTATTTTATCAGCGTCCAAGGTTAATTTTCCGTCATAAAGAAATACCATAAGCACGTCGAATTCTCGAATTTCCATTACCTCTTGGTTTATACTAGTTTATTAATCCTTTTATTTTTGGATTAGTGCAGTTTAAGGTACGTAAAACAAAATGAAACATTTTCCCAGCGTGGTTTCAGTATCTGAATCGAATTTATTGTAAAGATTTAGTGTAATCTGGATTACAAAAAAGCTTAGAATGCGGAATCCACTCTTTGATAAGCCAATTTTTGTAAAAGTCTCGAAGGTAAACAAAACTGTCAAAACTCTGAGCTTTCAAAGGAAGAAGTCTGAGACCCAGTGGCTGGAATTTAGCTTGGTGGGTTGGATTGAGTGGATTCCAGAGGATTAGAATTCGGAATTCAGAACCTCTGTGGATTCTGTTAAGTGGGTCTATATAGTGGTATATTTTTAGTGTATAAATTGAAAACCCTACCAAGTATGAGAAGGTTTGATTTTCCCCTTAGTTCACCCAGAACATTGGAAGCTTCGCAGAAATACGTTCCTGTATCAGCCCGAATTACAGCTGATATATCCAGAACACTCCGCTGCATTGAAGCGTTTGTTTTGGTGTTTGAAATCTTGATGCGACCATCCTTGGTTTGGGCTACACTTAATCCGTCCTTCCTCCATTGTACTGTTGGCAGTGGATAACCACTCACTAGGCATGTAATAACGGCAGATTTGGCTAATGCTTTTCTCTGAGTCTTAGGGTGTGTAAGAACTGACCCTTTCACTGTATAATAAAGAAAGCTATTTCGGTTAGAGGTATGAAAAAAAAATTCATCAACAGTGAAGTTAACATTGCACACTTTTTTGATATACCCTCTTTAGATTTACTTATAATTAAATGTTAAATCAAAATTTGTATGGAAATAGAAATTACATCTTGTGTCTCTCGACAAACATACCACCAGCGTCGCGCCCTAGGGATTTTTCGGGTTCTAGTTCCAAATGTAGAGTGTAAACGTACAAAAACATAAGATAACAGGTTTGATTTCTTGTTACATCCATCACAGCACAAAATCGCAGATTTACGCTCCTTTAGAAATCACGTAAAGTAGCGTAAAGTTGAACTTATGGCTTTACGCCTGTTGCGTAAGGCTTTGTAAAGATGCGTAAATTTGTATTTTTGTGCTGTGGCATTTTGAAATCAGAGTTAACCTGTACAATCTGATTGGGTCGGAGCAGTGTGATTAATCCCTAAATTGCACTATTTTGAACTCTATATCCCTATATTTTTCAGTCATTCATTAGTAAGCATCAAAAAGACACCTTGGGAGAATATTATGCAAACTTTGTTGCGGAAATTGTTTTTGTAGTTAAAAATGGAGTTTTGTAATTAAAAATGAACTTTGTTTCGTTCAATTTTGTTCTGAAACTATACTTGCACCACTTCAAACTCGCGCTACGTGCTCGTTTGATTTTGAATTTACACGTATGATTTCAGAGCAATTTACACTCCACTCTCAATTACCATTATAAATCAAAGTGGACCACTGTGATAACCTGGTGGAGGAGTGGTTTTATTTTTCATTAACAAAACGAAAGTGTTTTCAAATAGTCTATCACATAGAAATTATTTATACTGTCAACAGAGTGGCTCGAGATCTGCGCTGCGATCGAGTTTTGTGCTTAAGCTCGCCAAGAGGTTGGTATCGAGCAGAGGCCGGTCTAACTTCGACTTGTTTGTAACACTGCTGATTGGCTTAGATACATTTCTATTGTTACACTTTTGCGTTATTTGTCTTAGAACCACCTCAACACCTCGTCTCCACTACGTGAACTAAGATCGGTCAGCGCTAAAACTGTAGTTCCAAAGGTATTCAGATTTGGTAAGAACAGGATAAAAGGCTTTCTTGTCAGTTTTCTGTAGTATTTTTAGTAACACTTCACTTCTTTTGACTGTGCAAAATTATGTCTCATATAATTATCGTTGTTGTCGTTATTCATCAGTGTTTCATCTTGTAAGTAGTTTTGAAATCATGACAACTTTCATGTTTCATCTTGTAAGTAGTTTTAAAATCATGACAACTATCTTTTTCGATCGTATTCATTGCCCTTGCCAAACATTTTTTGGCATCAGGATTAAAATGATGAAGAAAAATAATTTAATAGAGTGCAAATGTATGCCCCCTAAATTTCACAGTTATATAAGATAACTGGCTTCACTAATGAATCAAAAAGTTTTTAAAAGGAAAAGACGTACTAACGTTCCTATCCGTGGATTGAAATCTTTCAAATGATCAAACAGAGCCCTTAGGTCTTTCTTGTAGAAATATTCTTGGTTTGCTGAGAAAGAAACCGAGGGCGTTCAAACACAACCTAGATAAGTATAGGATGTTGCCATTTCAACTTTATTCCAGCCAAACATACAGTTTACAGCGCTCAAAATATTTACTATCTTGTACTTTATTTATATGTTACTTACTGTACGTTGTAAAATTAGTGCTGGCGCTTGAAGGACCAACTCCAATCGTGCTTACAGCCTGTATCCAGACATTATAAGAAGTGAAGGGACGAAGGCCGCCAAGAAATGCGGAGAATGTTTTATCAGCTTCATAGCGGGTCACGTTTATCACCAGCCGACGTTGCTGTAAATTATTCCCTGTGTACGTAATAATGTGTGAAATAAGTGTCCCATTGCCTGGCTTTTGTGTTTTCCACCTTATCCAAGCTTGGTCTATGTTGATATTTGTAACATCCGGGGTCGATGGTTTCCCTGGCAACACTGAAAGAGATAATTATTATCTCTGTTTAAAATAAACATATTTCTCGTCATAAATGTTTTTTGTTATAATATTCGATAATCAAACATGATACTTAATTCAAGGAAAAAAATCTACCACTATGCTTCACCAGAAACTCGGCCCGGCCAAACATGATCACTAGTGATACGTCCTATATATCCAAGTTTCTGTAGTGTTATTAAATAGCCTTTTTATTCCCCTAAAAGGATCAGTAATTGATAGCCACTTAGCACTCAACACAAGCTGGGCCTTATATATACGGAAAATGTTAAGTGAACAAGCTGAGTTGATTTTAGTTGAGCAACTCTAGTTGTTTTTAAATTCTTTTAATTCCGTTACTTAGCTTCTTTTTTTGGAGAGCGGCAAAAGTTTGTTTAGTACAATTTATTTCAAAGAACTTAATTACAAAGTTGGAAAAGATTTGTTAACGTTGTAACAAGAACGCGGCCGCAGTTGTTACACCAATGAGAAAACTAATCTAAATAAAGTCAGAAGATTGTTTTGAAACATCTGAAAATATTCCAGCTAATTCTTAACTGACGGCTAAAGCCTGCTCTTGGTCTTTTTCCTTAATGGAGAAATTTGTTACAACCAATTTTTTTTCAAATTTACCAGGAGAAATTTAAATAGAACGTAGGAAAAGTGTTTTTTTTTAACGAAACACTTGCAATGACAGCCAATTTTTTGTCTTTATTTGAAACATTAAAAGAGGTTTGAAGCCAAACGTTTATCAGTCCATGAGTTTTCTATACTCCTTTTAAGTGTTTTCTGCTTCCCAGGTTTTATCGATATACTTTATAACAAGGCATTATGAGTAGCTACTAAAGTCCATGTAATAAAGTAGAATCACTTATTAGGAGAAAATGGATGCAATATACTGCTGAATCATAATAGTATCCCGATTGACTTCACGGTAACTTCTTAGTAATACGTAGCTCATTGTGATAATTTCTTGTAGATTTTTGTAGTTATCAGGCAGTCATTAAATGTGCCAAGCATCTTTGCTGTAAGTGTAATAAGTAGGCAGTTCAACCAAAGTGTAACGCAAAACGTTAATCATTACAATATCGTTTATTAAGTTAACTCAGTGACTAACATGCACTATGAAACCTACCAAATGTTCATGGGCATGCACATTTACTGATCTCAGGTTCAAATATTAAAAAGGGTTGGCTTAGTTTAATTTAAAAAAAAACTCTTTACAAGTGGGAAATATAGAAAATAGAAGATTTTAACTTCTCGGTTTTTGTTTTGGGACTCGTTCTGGGTAATATTACTGTAAAACAAAAAGAAACGTTGATATAATTTTTTTTTCGAAAGCGTAGGTTTTGAAAGTGTGTTTTCAAACAACAGTAAAATAATGAAATTCTAATTTTGAAACATTGAAATGTTATATCAGAACTAAAAGAAGTTGCCATGCATCTTCTCACTGGGACAATTGCATTAGAGCTTTTATAAGGAAGTTGATGAGGGCTCCTGTTACATGCCATCCCTTTCCAACCTTCCCTGTTAGCTTTCTCCCAAACCAACATAGCACTTTGGACAAAACGTTACGAATAGGGCGAAGGTAAACATACAACTGTAACAATCAAAATTAATTTTAAGTTTATATTTAGGTTTAAAAATTTGGTTTTAGTTTAGAATAAATGAACGTACGTATTGATACCTTTGAATGATAGCTTTATTTCTATCTCAGCAGTCTTTAATATGTTTGTAGCAGTACAGATATAAACTCCAGTGTCTCTCGTCTGAACCCGCAATATTGTGATTGTGCTATCTACATCACCATTTCTTTCGATTCTGCTGGTAATTCCTTTTGTCAGACGCTGTCGGTTCCCCTTCCTCTTCCAGGTGATTGTTGGTCTCGGGATACCTCGCGCGGTGCACGGGATTTGTACGCGTTGATTCTGAATCGCAGTTACAGTGCGTGGTCGAGTGGTGATCTGTGTTGGCACTGTTAATCAAACAGAAACAAGCTGGAGTTTCTTTTCTAGCACTTTCTACGATAGGTTTTATTAAAGTTAGAAAAGTTGATAGATAAATTGCGTGGAAGTTACTCCGGCGGAGCAAATACCTGTCCTGATGAAAAAAAAAACTGCAGCGTAGCATTTATTTCGACAGCCTTTCGTTACAATTGATATCTTTTTGATTTAAAACCGATTTAGATTTTAAAAAACGTTGGGGGTTCGGAAAGCCATGGTAGTAAAGTATCTTTACATTAGTAATGACATGACGTCAAACAAACATTAATATCAAGCTACTGCTGTACCGCGCCAACTGCGTGATAAACTTATTTAATTTCTTGCTATCAGTTGTATCAGTAAATGACTTGGAGCTTGAAATGAAATCTAAATATTTTGTAGCACGGTTGCAATTTGCAGCTTCTTTCATACTGGGATACAGTTTCCTGCGCTATTGTGGAATACGACGCTACGATTTGTCAAAATTTGCTACTGCTACTGCTACTGCTACTGCTACTGCTACTGCTACTGCTACTACTACTGCTGCTACTACTACTACTACTACTACTACTACTACTACTACTACTACTACGTACTACTTCTACTACTACTACTACTTACCAACAAATACAAAAACGTCTGGAAGAATAGATTAAAACTTCAACTAAATTAGAATTTTGTAGAACTTTCAATAATGATTAGAAAGGAGCCAGAAGATTATCTTGATTTAACTCAAAACCAGCAACCAAAAATTAGCAGTTGAAACGTTGAGATACAAATGGCCAGTGGTTCCCCGCAAACAAAGATTATGTGAATCCTCTAACCAAAATGAGATGATGAAAACTATTTGATTTTCTCCTGTTATACCTACGAAGACATAAGAGAAACATGTTTTGAAAAAATAGGCACACTTCTAGAGACCAACCCTACAGTTGAAGATGAACTCGTTAAAGTTGTCTTTAAAACTTCAAATCGATTTGCAATCAATGTGCACTTCAAAATTCAAACAGCTCGCTTTGACAATAAGTAGCAGTTTACATCATGTCAATAATGCATATACTTCACTTCACTTCACTACACTACACTACACTACACTACACTACTACTACTACTACTAATACTACTACTACTACTAACTAACTAACTAATACTCATATAATACTAATACTAGCAACAATAAAAATAACAAGAACATGAACGAGAACAATAATAAAGGGCTTAATTGCAGTATATCAAGTAGGTGGATCATGTGACATTAAAATTAAAAGGAAAAAGGAAAAAAGTTGTTTCAGTATAACTTTGCACTTTGCAGTTTTGTCATATTACTGGAAGACGATTGCGTGTTTTTAATGGCAACAAACAGCAAATATATTTTGCACCACAACAATTGTGACCTATTGCTCGCCTTAACAGGTGGCTAACAGCAATTCCATACAAAGTAATCGTTGAGCCATTTGCAGTGTTTAAATTTTAGAAGAGATTCTAATATGTGTATTTTTAACCATTTGGAAAGCATTGCATAATTTATCCCATGCCTACGTATTCGGAAAATTTTCGGAAATCATTGGAACTATCCGACAGTTTTCGGAAATCTACGGAAAGCTTCGGAAATGGTCAAAAATCCTTTTCTTATGCATTTAGGGGTTTTTGAAAATCTTCGGAAAATTTTCGGAAATCTTCGGAAGTGTTCGGAAAATTTCGGAAGTACTTTAAAATTGTTTTTTAAGTAATTTTGCGTGTTTTGAAAATTTTTGGAAAATCAAAGTCACTGATTGGCTGAAAAGTGATATTTACACGGTAAAATTATCGTATTTTTACGTGTGTTTAGATACATTTCTCAGTGGTAGAAAACCTTAAAAAACACTCTTCTTTATATGATAAGTATATGATATGACATAGTATGATTTTGTACATTCTAGTTATGCTGCGCTTTCCAGTGGGATAACGTGTCACTTGTATTTTTGGTATACAAATGAGCCTTTAGGCGAGTGTGTATATGAAGAAAGTAAAAGTGACAAGTATCATTTTCCGCGGAAATTTCTTCGGAAATTGCCGGAGATGTATGAAAATCTTTGCAAACATTCGGAAATCTTTGGAAACGGTTTGAAATCGTTTCTAAGGCATTTTTACGATTTTTGAAAATTTTCGGAGATATTCAGAAGTGTTTTGAAATCTTCGGAAATTTTCGAAAATCTTGGACAATGGTTAGAAAACGTTTCTAAGGCATTTTTAATACCTTTCAAATTTTTTGGGAAATGTTTGGAAGTGTTCGGAAATGATCGGAATTATTCTAAAACTTTCGTGAGAGTTGATAATTATTGATTAATTACAAACTAAAAATTGAGCAAATATTATAGGACATAGTTGTGTCACATAGTTGGCTGCAGTTTTCAAGGCATGTAAAAAAAATGAGATACGATATGATTTTATGTGACTGGATAGGATGTGGTATGATTTTTGATGGGATGTGATAATATAAGATAAAATAAGACAAAATGCAATAATCTATGATACGATATGACTATACATCAAACTACAACTCGCTTTGAGCAAGAAACACCTTTAAGTAGCTTTTTTATTTTTAGTAGCTGCCAGCCCATAGTACTTGAAACCCTTATGATGTATAGGTTATATTACACGGTCGCATAACATGTAAATTGTAAGTTCGAGTGTCAACAATATTTTATGAACAATCATAGCGAGGGAGCAAAATGCTGTATTAACACAAGAAAATCGTTTCGTTTGGTGTCAGTAAGTTCTTCAAACCACTGTGTAATTATCACTCTTGAACGACTGGCGAGCTGTCAAAAAGTCAAAAGTGACGTGTTTTATGTCTTGACTAGTGACGATATGGAAAAAAATGTTACTCAGGTTCCTACAAAGTGGCGTAATTTACAGTAAAATATATATATGATATGGTACGATATTATATGATATGATATTAAGACTGCAAATTAATAAGACATGCATGTCTTCCTTCTTCTGTCTCCATAACATAAAGAAAATAAGGAAGTTCTTATCTGCCGATTTCACCGCTATGCTTATTCATGCCTTCATCTCCTGCCGCCTTGACTATTGTAACAGTT
>JAOCNB020060000.1:0-20766 GCA_026546465.2 Palythoa caribaeorum | reverse complement strand
TGGACACCCATCCCCCCCCCCCCCCTCCCACACCCACAAAGTCCCACTATTTATATCGTTTTTTTCTAAATGAATAAAAGTTAAAAAGGCAGAAGAGGTTTACTGCGTCACGGTAAAATTATGTACAATTTTTTATGTTTTTCTATGTACACTCATTGTCACTTAACTATCGATTTCTTCCAAATTCCCTCCACCTCTCCCCAATCCCCTTGCGCCTGCTACGCAGACTAATGTCTTCCACGTTGTCGTGCTACAAAACGTAACGGCCAAGGACCCCCATCCACAAACGTAGGTCTGACGTTTCTCGCGGTACGAATCGATATGCGTGAAATTCCCTTAAGCCTGTTGGTAGGGACAACAGCTCCGATAATAAGTACGCAGAACATGTAGAACATTTGGTTTTGCGACAAACGTTGACGCCGTTGATGCGAGATACGCTGAAAGCGACAACATATCCCTTTGTTTCCTTCTGTTATCGTTGTTTACATTACTATATAAACACCTCTCTACTAGTCTCCCACACACTCTACTCCGATGAAGGATTTTAGTCAGAAACGTCAGTTTCATTTCACTACTCACGGTGTAAAAGATAAAAAAAATCATCAAACTGTGTAAAGCGGATAAGATTGTGAATAAATTTTCTACTTTCTAACTCATTCTGTTTACAGAAAGGGAGTTTTTCCCAAAGGTATCACATAACAATAAGCTTTGTTTTAACTCCAATATATAAACATCCCGAACTAACCCGCATTTCTACACTGACGTTTTTCAAGTAGATCGAAAACGTTTTAAAACTTTTATTGTAACAAAATTAGTACCTTATAAAAATAAAAAATTGTTCTTGTTGGTGTTGTAATATGATGAGCGATACAACTCTGATGCCGCACTTACAGCAATACCATGAACGAACTTCATAATTCACGTACTTTCCTCTGTATATATATTTCTTCCTTTTAATATCTGGTAATCTCAGAATTTTTGTCTAATGTTACTTGTTTTTACAATGGACAAGCCCAGAGAGAGGACAAAACTACGATTTAATGAGTGGCCACGCCATTTCAGTGAAGGCACACCTGCCCCGTGGAAAGAACCTCTCACCCCACCACCCACCTTTCCTTTGTACCAAATATTTTAATTCCTTTTTAGAATATTTTTATGCATGTGGGATTTTCGTTTCAGTTGTGTGCCTGCAAAGTATTTGAAGATGACGATGATTTAATTTTGAGCGTGATTTCAAATATTAAGAGCTGCTGCCTGTAAATATCAAATATTAATATCAACTTTGAAAATTCGAAATCCTTTATACTCAGTGTCAGTTGGTAGGCTCTATTGAATTAACAGCAGGTATCACAATATGAACTGGCTTTATTTATTTTACGCTCTGTACGAGACCGTTACAGTTTTCAGCCGTACTGGGCCGATTTCAGGCCCTGAATGGTGTTTTGATATAAGGTCGTACGGTTTATGAGCTAACAATCGAGAAAGAGTGAACCAATCAGAACGTCATGCAGAAACGCAATATTTTAGTAAAAAAATTAATAGGGCTTGATAACTCTGAACGACACTATCATAATCTTTTTCCTGTGCTGTTAGTAAGCCATAAAAACGGACTTCCTAATCATTTTGTATACATAATATAATATATTTAAAGGCGGTCGAAAAAAGAGTTTTATTGATACTCAACACTTCCTGAGTAGCAACAAGATATATGCGTTATTGAACAAGCGATAGATGGCTCTATATAGGCCAAGCTCTTGTTTTTGCGTTATTATGGATTGAGACAAAGTCGAGGTCCATGAAAATTCAAAAAAAGAACGAGGCCAATATCCAGCCATCTTGACTGAACAAGTTTGTTCAATAATGGTTTTATTTTATGGCCAAAGAGTTTCACTTTGCTACTGTTTTCCCGAAGACAAAAACGCTTCCATGTCTTCGTATCACTTTGCGTTTTAATTTTTGTGTTTTCGGGTTTTTGCTGATGAATAAATTTACGAAACTCGTCTATGTTTTCTTTGTTTTGACTAACTTCTTCCCCTTTTTGCGACTCCATTGCCCAAAACTTTTCTTGCCGGAACAAAATGAGCAATACCGAGCGGGCAAGATGGGCCTATCTCGCCCGCTCGTGTAACCATGTTAGAACACGCAGAGTTCGCTTTATCTTGCCCGGTTAGTGAGCCTGCCATATAATTATAATAGTTATTCACCATTATGTGTGACATAAGGATTTGACGTGAGGGCGCAGGTTTAAATTCGTAAAATAGCTGAGGGAAGGAGTCAAGTCCCCCGTGCTTCCCAGCCCCTCCTTTTCCCGGTCCAATTCTTTACTAAAATAAAGATTTTATGACACAACGAGCACAAGAAAGAAATTAAGAATAAAAATAAAACGGTTTAATTCAAAGCCTTCGAAAATAACTGTGTAATTGGAGCGAGTTCTAAACTGAATTGGCAGTTTGAGTAGAGTAATTAACGAGACCAGTTGCACCACGTCTGCAAACCTCCTGCTCGATCTTGATCACCCTAAGACAGGTAAAAACAACAAAACTTGTAAGGTTAATTGGGATCAGAATATTTAGCTTCTATAACTGGTCGGCTGAAAATAAAAACAAATTACTAGTATCAGCTATAGTGTAGCGTTCTTTAAGGAACATAAAAGGATTTTTCGAAGTTTATATACATTTACATAAATTAAAATCTTCTTTAACTACATTAAAATTTATGACATAATTGATAAAAAAAGCTTCTAAAACTTTTAAACAGTTGATTTTGTTATGGTTATTGAACTGGATGGAGTACAATTTAGTTGAAAACATTCACTTGATTCCAAGATCGAAGTAGCGGGCAGGACGAGTTGGATCTCAAGTCAGCCATGATTTCAAACCATTATTGCACAGCACGAAATTTTTAATACCAATTAATTTAATTCATTTTGAAATCACTTTTTATGAGCCAATTATAAATTCTTTTTTCATTGTTATTGGCAATGTTTTTGTAATGTACAACGTAGTCAAAATTTTAAGAAAAATACACTGTACATTAGTATTTTCTTGGATTGTGGTTGGCAGGTGTAGCCTTTTCTGGACTATGCATGATTTGAATATTAAGAGAGTGCATATACAAAGCTAAGTTAAGCTAAATCCTTTAACGAGTCTAAGTGGCCCGCTGGAGCCGGAGCTTGTTTTCGGTTTCTGTAGTGTTAAGCAGATGAGAGTTATCGACTCCCCCTGGATTGGACAAATTGGACAATAATCCGACCTCGTAAAGGTGGAAAGCTAAGTCAACTTTGCCGGTAAAGAAGGTCACAAATGTGCAACACTCTGCTTGACTGGTATTTAAACCCGAGACTAAGGAAGGCAGCGATATAAGAGACCACAAGCAATGAGGAAGACAACGCCAATGACGACGGCTCACAAAACATATATTTCTGATTTGCTCTTTACTTCTTTTCGCGAATCATTAGGTTTTTGTTTTCTCCGTGTTGAGCCTTGTGAACAGAAAACAATCAAATGTTCCTTCTTGAAGACAAAGAAATGCTGAGATTACTTTTGTTTTCACGTCCTCGTCGTCCAAAGAACTCCCAAAAAGGTTTTTTCACGTGCTAGTTTTAGCGACAACGTGCAGGTGCTCAGCTCGATGCATTCTAACGTGCAGTTATTGTATTTACTATTGTTCTGTCGTCGTCGGCGTCGCCGACCACGCTGCTTCTCTTTTACCACTGCAACAAACACGCAGAGAATGAAAAGTTCAAAGAAGGAAAGCTACACTGAGAACTCAGTTCTGTGGTGAGATGTATACATGCGTGAGCATGGGACTTAGTGTTAACGCACTGCTCTTCAGTCGCCTCTGGAGTCCATCTATACCTAACAAGGACGAAACAGCTGTCCACGATTGCTGTTGTGCCTCCCCATGTGAGTGCGCATGTGTAGTCAGGTTCTGGCCTGCAGGAGAAGTGAGCTCTTGTGGCATTCCTTTCAGTTTTTATCCCGGGGTTTATTTTAACTAATAACCTCGATGTCTTAAAAATGCAGGGCTGGGTCGTTCAGAGGCTGGTTAGCTTTAACGTTAATTTATCAGGCAAAACTTCAAGTAGCAATTTCTTCTTTAAGGAAAGATTTGCAGTTTTTAAATACTTTTTAGATCTCCAAGCAAAAAATTTTCTAATTCCAAAATTACAGCGCAAATCAAGAAACAAAAACACGGGTTAAAAACTTAACCCGCGATTAGTGCTAACCGGCGTTTAAACACCGGGCCAAGGTTTTTTTTTAAAGGCAGTCAATACTTTTAACGAACTTCGAAAGATTTACGTACCTTCGCAAACTCGTGCAGATAAGCTGGCAACAACATCTCCCAAGTTATCATACGAGTTTACTTGAAAAATATCAGCTGGACTAGCAATTTTCTGCAGTTCATTTCTGGTTATTTGTTTTCCTATTCCCACTACAAATGTCTGAATGAAGCGTTCTCGCATCAACCGCGTGACCTGATACAATGGCATTGCGTTCCAACTTGAACAACTTGGTCCGCTGGTTAAAAGAACAACCGCTTTTAGTGCACCTGGTCGAGTTGCTGAGAATATATTAGAATACGCAGTTAAGAGACCTTGGTTCACGCATCTTGAATTTCCATTGTAGCCATAGCGAAGGGTGCTTATCATCTTTGTGAAAGTTTTAATCTCTTTACCATTTACCAGGTTAATCTCAACGTTAGCTGTTGAACCGTACGTTACAACGCCAACATTCACATTCAAAGGGCCAAGCCAAAAGGTGTTTACCAGTAGTTTTGTGAACTCGATTTGTTTCTCAAAATTTTTCTTCAGGACCATACGAGAGGATTCTAAAACAAATGCAACGTCTATCGCTTTCCCACATCGCTTGATACCTGAGGAAGAAAACGTTTCGGCTAATTAAGCTTTTTGTTCATTTTGTTACAGTTGTCTCTTAATAGGGTCTTTGCAGGAGCTTTTCACAGATAAAACGCAACTGGTGAGCAAGATAATCTGTGCTTTCACGTGTGTAAAGAAGTAAAGCGAAGCGATGAGTGTTTACAGTATCATGGAAGTTTTAGAATTAGATTTGCAACAAGAAAGCAGCAACATCTACAAAAAATTAAAAACTCAACCTAGTATCGTATTTGATTTGGTTACGACAAACTATATTAATTTTTCTATTTTATATATTTTGGTGGTTTCTCGTAAAACAAATATATTTACAATACGTTCATGGTCCAATGACACTCGTGGCTTCGCTTAGGTTCTTTCCATACGTGAAAGTAACGGTTAGCTTGCTCTAATCGTATTGCATCTCTTTGTTTATCACTTTAAATGCCTGAAATCCTCTTGAGACTTGTAATTGTTTATAAACAACTGCGCTTGTAAACGTCCTTAACATGATTATGACTTGAATTAAAGTTGAAATATTGTTCAACCTGAAGATCAGACTCGTTTTTAATCCAAAACTTGGATTTCCGAACGGTGCTTTCCTTTCTCGGACTTGTAATCGTCATTATGTATTTAAAAATGTCAGATCAACAAAGCTTTTATGAATACATCCGATTTGCATGATGATTTGCACATATAATCAGCTTCCCGGTTATACTTTCAATAAGCGTATTCACGTGGTGTCTACTTGGTTTCCGTGGCAACCGTACCACATAAATGACGTCACTGGCCGCGATCTTGAATGTTAAAGTTTTTTAGATTTTATTCAAGATTTGACCCCCTCAAGGCTTCTAGGGTTAAGAGCTGAATATAGTTTTTATTCACTCGGGTTTTATATTATATTGATATCACTGGCTGACCCGCTCGTTCGTGCTGTGATATGAAAAAGTTCTGAATAAAACCAATATCAACCCCTTAACATGTAGTAATCTCTATTTTTTATATAACCTTGCAATTTCCTGCATTCTGATTGGTTCACGCGCGGTTTGTCAAAGTGAGTATCGGCCCACAGGTAGTATACGCGTGTATTCCGACCGGTTTCCCGGAAGTTGATTTTCAGAACATTTTCATAACTTGCAAAATTACTTAAAAACAATTTTAAAGTACTTCCGAAGGTTTCTGAACACTTCCGAAGATTTTTAAAAATTCTAGAAAATCTTAACAAATCAAAACAGGCATAAGAAACAGTTTTTAAACATTTCCGAAGCTTTGCGATGATTTCCGATTCCGAAAACTGTCGGATAGTTCCGACGATTTCCGTAAACGTAAGCATGGGATAAATTACTGGAATTAAAAATGTCATATAATAAACAAATTATTAACCTCGTTTGTTCAGTCTGTATATAAAAATATCAGACATCGGCCTATTTTGTACGAACCTCGCTGCGCTCGGTCCGTACTGTCAAGACCTCGGTCTGATATTTTTGCATACAGACCTCGCGCTTGGTTAATAATCTGTTATTATATTATGTTGTAAATATAACCACTGATGTAACAGTCTATTTTCCATCTTCTTGCTTTTCGCAAATGTCTTGTAAATGAACAACATTTTGAGTCAGGTAAAACATATCCTTGCCTGGCACAGATCCTACCGCACAGAACTTGAGTTCCTCGCACTCGGTCAGCATAGTGGTGTAATCTGTGTCAAACCGAGAGGAGAAATCGCTGCATTTAACACCCACTTTACGAGCCAGAATTCCTATGAAAACGTCTCCTATGTGGATCAAACGGACCTGTAGGACAAAGGTACTGATTGAATTTAGAATTTTTAGGAAAATACAATATTTCAACTACTGGCAATTGCCAGTCTTTATCAAACAAATCTTATCTTATCCCTATTTATTCTGTTATACTATTTCCCATTTCTTTCATTATACTATCGCACTTGTTCGTTATTTTCGTCCGTTATTTAAACATATAAAAAGCTGTAACGTAAATTGCCCTATTAAACCTGAAGAAGACTGGTAATGGCCGGTTAAATTATTGTACATCTTCTCCACGTCTCTTTTTCACGTTGTAAGATCAGTTTTTAGAAGTCTCTTTAGACAAAAATTTAGTTTTTATATTATTTTCAACTTATCACGATCTTCTGATCAAATGCGCGCATGTTGGCAAGGATAAATTGATCGTTCATGGTTCTGTATTTGTGCTAAACCTTCTAATCAGCATCATCATCATTATCAAATTAGTAAGTATACTACGAAATGGATGAAATAGTTTCTTACAGGAAACAAACAAAACTTTTGCGACTCGGAAAAGTATAAAAATCTAATACTGCAGAAATTAGTCAAGGGAATCCGAAATCCAGTCAAGGGAAACTAGAATTCAGACAAGGGAATCCAGTATCCAGTAAAGGGAATTGAGAATCCAATTAAGAGAATCCGGAACCAAGTCAAGAGAATCTGGAATCCAGTCAAGGGAATCCAGATTCCAGTCGAGGGAACCAAGAATCCAGTCAAGGAAATCCAAAATCTAGTAATTAAGGGAACCCAAAATCCAGTCAAGGGAATCTAGAATCCAGTAAATGGAATACAGAATCCAGTAAAGGGAATTCAGAATCCAATCAAGAGAGTCAGGAACCAAGTCAAGAGAATCTGGATGCCAGTCAATAAAATCCGGAATTCACTCAAGGGAACCTAGAATCCAGTCAAGAGAAACTAGAATCAGGTAAAGGAATCCAGAATCCAGCCAAGGGAACCTAGAATCCAGTCAAAGGAGTCCGGAATATAGTCAAGGTAATCCAGAATTAAGTCAAGAAAATAGACCATTTCACAGTTCGCAAAAGGTAACCTCGCCTGAAACATGAATCCGAGGCTAAGGGTGAGCTGGCAGTTAGGGAAGCGGAAATAACAGACACGCTAGTTGTTCTTATGATAATTATTTCCGCCACTCTAACTGTGTCATCTCACCCTTAGCCTTGGCTTCATGTAGAAGCTTGGTTACTTTTCAGGTGCTGTGAAATGGTTTATTGAGAATCCAATCAAGGGAACCCAGAATCCAGTCAAGGGAAGCTAGAAAATCTTCAACCAAGGGAATCAAGAATCCAGTAAAGGGAATCCAGAATCCAATCAAGAGAATCCGGAACCAAGTCAAGAGAATCTGAAATCTATAGTCAAGAGAATCCAGAATCTAGTAAAGGGAACCCAAAATCCAGTCAAGGGAATCTAGTACCAGTAAATGGAATACAGAATCCAGTAAAGGGAATTGAGAATCCAATCAAGAGAATCAGGAACCAAGTCAAGAGAATCAGGAATCCAGTCAAGGGAACCTAGAATCCAGTCAAGAGAAACTAGAATCCGGTAAGAGAATCCAGAATCCAGTTAAGGTAATTCAAAATTAAGTCAAGAGAATTGAGAATCCAATCAAGGGAACCCAGAATCCACTCAAGGGAAACTAGAAGACAAGGGAATCAAGAATCCAGTAAAGGGAATATCGAGAATTCAATCAAGAGAATCAGGAACCAAGTCAAGAGAATCTGGAATCCAGTCAATAGAATCCGGAATCCAGTCAAGGGAATCCAGAATGCATTCAATTGAGTCCAGAATCAAGTCAAGGGAAACCAGTCAAGGGAATCTAGAATCCAGTCAAGGGAATCCAGAATCCAGTCAAAGGAATCCAGAATCCAGTAAAGGGAATCCAGAACCCAGAATCCAATCAAGGGAGTCCAGAATCCAGTCAAAGGAATCCGGAATCCAGTCAAGGGAGTCCAAAGTCCAATCAAAAGAATCCGTAATGGAGTCGACGGAATCCAGAATCCAGTAGAGGGAATATCCGTATAATCCAGTCAAGGGAATCTGGAATCAAGTCAAGGGAATCCGGAATCCAGTCAAGAAGAAATATTTCGCAGATTAACCTTTTCGTTAATATACACGATTTTGCAATGAAATGTATAGTTGAACAACTAACCTGTTTTGAAACATCTAGTATTTTAGGCACCACATCACTAGAGAGAACAACGGCTGCCCCAGACGCATAAGGTGGCAAGAGATCTTCAGAGTACTCCTCTCTAGAAATGTACCATTGACTCTTGGGGTTTCTAACAGCCCAGGCTCCGCCTTTTGCAACACCGTGACAGAACCCGGCAAAGAGGCCCTGACGATGGGAGGGACCATTTTCAAGGCTCTTAATCCACTTGATAGTTGTAGCTACGTTTAGAAACGTATCATCATAGGATAACATAACATACTTGGACTGGCACGCGGTGGTAGCCCATTTTAGCCCGAGAAGACTCTTCACTGAATGGCATTCGTTCTGGCGGAAGCTGTCAAGATAATTGCCACGAATAATATCTCGGAATCGCTTGGCTTCTCTTTCCACTCTTTTATCGTTTTCGTTATCGCATCCCATTACAAATACAACTTTAAAACTTTCACTTACAGTGGAGGCAAATTTCTTTGCCCAAGATGAGCGAATCGACTTCCTTTCAGAAAATTTTCTGCTCGACGTAACAACAATAAAAACAACATATTCGTTCCCATCGCAAATGTCAGGCGGTGTAAGGATTTTATCGCCGACAACCAAAGGTGGATAGCGATCTTCTCTTCGAGCTGTTGTTGGTTGAACTGTAGTTGGTGTTTCTTTTGTGTGTATTTCGATTGTTTGGTCGGTTGCTTTTTCAATTATTTTCTGGAAAAACTTACGATCTAATTCATCTTTTCTCTCTGTCGCTTGGCCTTGGCGTTGGTTGTCTTCCACTCCAGGTACAGTTTCATCAACTTTTCCAGCTACAATTTCATCAACTTTAATAGCCGCTGGGATACCGTTTGAAGAATTACAAAAGATGTATGTAATTGCAGAACCAAGCGAAAACGATATTATCAACGCAAAGTAGCTTTTGATAAAGCGTGAACGAAATAGTCCCGGGATTACTGGAACGGCGTTCAGCCGCATGCTACACATTTAACAACAGAACGGCTCCCAATCGTTTGAAAAACACCGCAGTAGAGCTTTAACAAAAAGAGCGGAAACTTAAATGTTTAGGTTTCCTTTAAGCTTCAAGATCAATTCATCTACACGTATATATATGGACTGAAAGGGAATCTCTTTTTTTTTGTTCGCAGAACTAAGTTGCCGTCTCTACGACAACTCAGTGGAAAGCTGGAAACATTTGAATAAATTTCAATGTCTATGATACACGTGGCTCTTGAATTATTTTAGAAAAACGAACGATTCAAAGTGTGATATTAATTTGCATCACTAATCATTAATTTGAAACAAAATTATCTTCAAATTAAAAGTTTCTTATCTAAAAGCATTGGATTTCATTTTCAAGGGTTGAAGTGTAAAAAATCGCCCTATTTTGGTATAAGTTTGCCAAATCCAAAACAGAGTTTACGGTAATTGAGGACTTCAAGACAAAGATTGGCTACGTTCGACAAATCTCTAGCCATTAAAAATGATGACTTTTCTATATAGATTAGAGGTCAAATCCACTATATCTCTTGGGGTTCACGTCAACGAATATTTGGCTCGGAACATACATATCTCTCACATGTCTAAAAGATAGCCTTGGGCATAAAATGTTGTCGTAGTTTCGCCCCTACTGAAACATCGACGTGCGCCTATCAAGGCCGTGTTTATACACGAATCGACTTGCAACGACGATTTTCCGCGCAACAACGCCGTGGAAAATCGTTCCCCGTGTAACAGTTCACCGGGCTCGCACAACAACATGCATGTTGCGAATTTTTGAAACCAATTCAAAAACTCGCATTACAACACAGAACATTCTTGCGCGGAAAATCGTCGTTACAAAATCTAAAGTTGACAGTTCTAGACATTTTGTGACTTTGACTTTTGAAAACTACAACAGGAAAAAGATTAAAAGATTTTACAGAATATTTTCTTTGGCGAATTGTTAGTATATTTACTGATTTAGCTAAGTGAAGGTATTGGAAAAACAATTGGTTTCCCCTTGTCAAGAATGATAGTTCAGAGAAGGATTTCAGGACCTTTCGTGCTTTGTTTTTGTTCTGTCAAATGTTGTAGTTTCGCATCTATTATAATTAATATTTCTCTTTTCTAATTCAAATGCTTTATTAAAACGCGACGAATAAAGGTTATAAAGCACTCGCATGACTAACAATTGTAAATAAGCAATTTGTATGTCAAACAATGAATGATTATATAATGTTCAATATTCAATTTGTATTCATCAATGATTCACGAAATGGTTTATAGTTAAGGTACCTGACAAAAGTAAAACATTTCGTGGCTACACTGATCATTTGATCGCGAGAATGAATTGACAACAATTCATTAATATTCGGACATGCTGGCGACAACAAAACGCTTTCACGTAAATTAAAAGCGAAGAGGAAATCGAACAACTTAGTCGTATAAGTCTAAAATTTCAAATCGACAAAGGTCACTTTGAGTTTGAATGCCGTCAAAGAAACTTTTTCAAGGAGCAAAATACCATGAAAAGCTAGGTTTTTTGCACTCTGTATTATTGATTTCTGATTTATTAAACTTATTATTTCAGTTGGGGAGTAAAACAGAAAACTGAGTAACTAGTCTCCATGACCATGGAGTTTTATTTCAAGACCTGCCAACCCTCCGAGCTGAAAATCTGGAAGTGGAGTGCAAGAAATCTCGAGATTCGGTGAACAAACTGAAGATTTTATAAATTGCCTCATTTAGAATATACTTTTGGGAGACAACCTTGAAATCAAACTTAAAAGATTTCGCCCTATCAACAGAGGATACTCAGAAAAATACATAGATAACACAATGAAAGAAATGACTTCCGCTTGCAATCTGAGCGCCCTGGTGTAATGAAAGGAACGAGCATGCAGTGCGATCGATCGGTGAAGCAAAAGGACAAAATAGAATTCACCCTGTGTTTCGCTTCTTGTCTGAATCTTTAAAAAAACCGGGATATTTCAGGTCTTTGGGGGAGAAAAAACCGGGAGAGTTGACAAGACTGTATTTATTTTGCCCGAGGCGATCCCGAGTACATGTTGACGTCTAGCAAATACCGATCGCGACTTCGGAAAATAACAATTGTGGGACCGCACGTGCTACTGCAAACGGGCACAAACCATAGACATAAATATAATGATACTATTATTCTTTTAGAATAAATTTATTTAGTTGCATATTATATGAACTGCACGTGGTGTTATTCGCTTCCGGTTATTTGTCGTTTTGTGGGTATGATAAGATTGACTTCCGTTTACCAAATTAGGAATATTTTGTGACGTAATAAAGGTGCGTGGAGACTGGAACGAGTAAATATACAACAAAACTTCTTTGGTGTTAACCAGAGAAGAAAGACCGTGAAAAAGTTGGAAGGAAAAGGTGAAAAATATCGTGAAGTTTTCTTGTTTATAAGGAGAAAGCTTCCGTTGTTGTGTTTGTATATTTGTGAATGGCAACGTCACCAAATTCTTCGGCAGTGCGAGCTTTGCAGCTCGAACTGAAGAAACTCACTGCCGAACCTGTCGAAGGATTCAAAGTCGAGGTTCTCGATGAAAGCAATATTTTTGAATGGGACGTAGCGATTTTTGGACCACCGGGAACCTTGTACGAAGGAGGCTACTTCAAGGTAAGTTCAATTGGTAAACTCTAAACCTTTTCTCAGACCTCAATGGAGTGTGCTGATCTGCTCTTCTTGCGTGTTTTTTTGAACAGGCGCACATGTCATTTCCACACGATTACCCTTATTCGCCTCCAACGTTTCGATTTTTAACAAAAATGTGGCACCCAAATATATACGAGGTGAGGCTTTACTTCTTTATTTCTTTTTAATTGTAGTTTCGTTTTACTTATTTCTCTTTTTTTGGCACGTATAGTCGGGAGAAGTTTGTATATCTATTCTGCATCCACCGGTGGACGATCCGCAAAGCGGCGAATTGCCATCTGAACGATGGAACCCGACCCAAAATGTTCGGTAAGTTCGATTGATTTCTTCAAACATTTTATAAGCAGTGAAAGGTATTTTAATTAAGGAAACTCGTTGTTTGCTAATTTAAGAATTTCAAGAAGCAGAGCGAAGTTTGCCCCTCGGGCCCTTCTGTAATACAGAACTGTGGTTGATTGTAATTTATTGCCTTTTAAAAATGTCTTTATGCGGGTAACAATTCTTAGCTTTTTCTGTCAGGAAATCGTCGTTAAGAACTTGTTGGTAATTGGAAGAAATAAATTGTGCGTTATTCCAACAAATTTTCTTGATTTTAAAGCTAAGAGAATATCCTTTTGACCGTAAGCTTCGAAAGAGCTTTTCAAGCACATGACAAGATTTGATTTTTGCCAATTTCCATACACTCAAAGAATTCCTTCTACTCTAATAATTTTTCCCCATTTTTATGCGTTAAGTGTGTACTCAGTCGAGCATTGGATCTTGACAATATTTTGTTTATCCCAACCAAAAATACAATAAACGGTAGCAGGCGCAAGACACGTGCACTTTATGTCTTTGTTTATTTCTTGACAGCTTCTCTGTGTTGTTAAAAGGATTTGTGTTTCGGGAAAAATCGTTATTACCCGAGCATTCAACAATAATCATGTAGCAGAGGAACCATGTAGAGCAAAAACGGCTTCTAAGTCTAGTACAGACGAAGCAGAAGCAATGTGGGTGATTGTGGTGTAGATATACATTTGGAAATGTTGTAGAATTGATTCAAATGGTGGCATTACCTGTTGTTTAGTCAAATTACCCTTTCTCTTTACAGAGCCTAGATACATTTTACATTACAAATAACAATGATAAAGACTGGTTAGTGGTTATAATACATGGAAATTATAATTCAAAGAATAGGAATTGCAAATTCTTTGACATAAAAGCCATTGTCACCAGAAGTTGTGATGTATTGTAAAATCATGCCTAACAAAAGTTTAGGCAGAATATTATACAATTTTGTGGCAGGTGAAAATTCTTGAACTTGGGTGACAATAGACCTCCTTGGACTGCCTCAATGTTTTCCCACTATAATTCTCTGGGGAAATAAGGTTCTTCTTTCAGATGTAGTAAGGCCACTTAAAAACATATCCCGGTTTATCTTTTTCCCAAAATTCAGTGGGGAAGGGCATTTTTTTTAGGTTTAATACTTTTTTGGTACTATCGAGTCAGTTAAGGAGTAAATCTACACCACCAGCAACCAAAATAAGTTATGATATATTAATCATTTATGTATTTAACGTACTCTTTGATTCAAGTGTGGTAATATGCTGCTGGCCAAATTGTTTGTAACTCTGTTTATTGTTTCACAACGGGGAAAAAAATTCTCATTTTTTTGGTAAGATATTTCTTTTATACAAAAAATAAAAATAAAGGGCAATGCACTGGCAAAAATCAGTGTGCACACTGATAATAAACCAGGATGTTTTTTTTTAAATGGCCTAATAAAAAAGACGTGGCCAAGGATGTGTATTAAAAGAATATTTCAAGATTTTTCCGTTTGCATTTTTAGCTGCTGTATAATAATAATTAAAATTCAGGCATGTGGCATCATTTGTGATGCCAAGATAAAGAAGTGAGGAAAAGAAAGATGAGAGTGGACAACAAATAAAAAAGCACTGACTATGTTTTTTCCGAATTTTATTAGATACAGTTTACAAGTTAAATACTATCTTAAGGCAAGTTAGATGGTTATTTTTTCCACAGTTTCAATTTAATTTCACAGAAAAACCAGCTACACAGTAGCCAACTTTGTTTTTAAGCTCCTGATTTATTATCAGAGACAATTTGTCGAGATGTAAGGATTGCCTTGCACAAGCTGATTTGTCGTGTTTGTGGAGAATGATCTCTCTCTACTAAACAACTTCCTGTCAAATGGCTTCCATTTTGAATCTTGCAATGTGATCATGTGATAAAATATTGCACTGTAATTAGTCGAACCAAGTCCTACTCCTGATAATTTGTCTGAATCTACCACACATGTTAAATAAAAAATGTTTTAAAAACGTTGTCTCTGACTAAAAGTATTTAAAAAGTTCTAAATGTTTCGGCCAATCACTTCGGTCTTCTTCAGTGGAATGAAAAATAAAACTCGATGACTTAGCATTCTTAAAATCCACAATGTGATCGTGTCCATGGGTGTGTTGTTCTATTTTTGAATGTTCGTTAAAATTCATATTTCATCATATTTCAATCCTGGCCTTTTATAATTGCCTTTGTTCTAGAGACAATGCTGAGTCATTGTAATTCAAGTTGTTTTTTGCATTTTAATCGAACTCACTGAGTTTTGTTTTTCATTCCACTAAAGAAGACCAAAGTAATTGGCCAAAACCTTTGGAACTTTTTAAATACTTTTAGTCATGGACAACCTTTTGAAAACATTTTACATTTAATACTTTACCACACATGTGCTATAATCAATTGGCCTATGTTTTTGGATCAAACAATGGTAATCTTTGTCAGTGACAAAAAATCTTGTTGGGAACTGCCACACACTAGCCTGCATTGCAGCCAGCCCAAGCTCTTTCAATCATTGATTTATACAGTCTGCGTATTAGTGCACAATAACGCATTTGAGTTGCAAGGATATAATTTATGTAGTCATTTGTTATTGGCTTGTTTCATACATGGGTGATGATTGGTTTATTTCCTATTTTTATTTAGAATTCACAATGGTTTCAAATGTAATCAAATACTGGGTCCATTGAAAGGTCACGTTCCAACTCATTTCAAATATGACTGCATTGATGGTCGGGTTTCATTTTAAAACCTTATTTTTGACTGATATTTGATAAACATTTTGAATTATTCAGCACTCTAATTATTTTCCTTATCAAGTTTTTAAGATTTTAACAGTTTCGTTTATTTTATTTGTTCTCTTTCTCGAAACCTGAGAATGGGGCCCCTTGGGTGAACTTGCCTTGTAATTATAGCTAGTGTGCGAAAATCTTGCCAAAAAATTACAGAAACGCATGCTAAGCAGGCTAACAGATTTATAACATTATAAAAGTTTAGATTTTGCTTAGCGTATTGAAAATATTTTTACAAAATTTGATGACAGAAGCAACAATCAACTGGTGAATCGGAGTTAATAAAGTAATTCAAATGAACATACCAGAAATCTCTTTTTTGCATATCATGATGACAGGTGACATGTTCCGGTAGGCCACTCACAGGGTGTGTATGAAATGGACCAATCATAAGCAACTACATATATCCTTGCAACTCAAATGCGTTATGGTGCACTAATATGCAGACTGATAGAGGTAGGAGGAGGAGGAGGTATAGAGTGTCTGCGGCACAGGCTACCACACACAAGCCAATTTTTTGTTGGAGACAAAAAATTGGGAGCTTTAAAAGAAAAAAAATCAGCTCATGCATAGCAGGCTTAAAATATCCATGTTAACTTTGTGAGGCTGGAATTAATGCATTATTTGTTTTCCCTTATAGAACAATTCTACTCAGTGTAATATCCTTATTAAATGAACCCAACACTTTCTCTCCGGCAAATGTTGATGCTTCAGTTATGTTCAGAAAATGGAGAGATACGAAAGGAAAAGATGGAGATTATGAGAAAATTGTAAAGTAAGTTTTCAGGGTTCGTGCTACTCCTTGAACTCCTTGAATACTCCAGGAATTTAGTTTCATTTTTCAAGGGCGCTTCAGAAGCCCTTGAAAATATGAATTTCTGCTAAAACTCCTTGAAAACTCCGTCAAGTCCTTGAATTTTTGTACTGTCAGGAAATAATAGCAACTTGTTGGAAAGAAATTATGTTATCAATAAATTGTCTTTGTTTGGTTATGGTTGAACCAGCTAATGTATCTGTCTGTGCCTGTTAGATCATTTCATTTAGATGAAGGGGGAAGGCATTTTGAAGCATGTTGTAACACTCTTAGTTAACAACTGCTTGAGAATCCTTCAAATGCGAAGAGCACTCCTTGAAAAGATCCGTTGGACTCCTTGAATACTCCGACCTGGAATTTCATACTCACAGAGCAGCACTAACCCTGAGTTTTATATGGCATTGCATGTTTTTCTCAGAACATTGGTAATTACAGATAATTTTAATTTATTACCAACCAGTCAGCTGAGGGGAAGACCCGAGTATGACAAACTAGCAAAGTTTAACAAATAGATTCCATGTTGGCATGCGTCTGTTCAGTAATAGATCATAGATGATATCAAAATGTAGTAAGAACAGAATAGTGGCACATGAGGCAAATATTTATTCTAAATGTTTGCTTTGGGAGTGAGCGAATACTTAAGGGAATGCAGTTCCACAACTTGGCACCAATAGACCAGTTTCACATTCCTAGTTGCTGCTGATTCAAATAACTGCAGACTCCTTTTGTACAGTGTTAGCCTCGTTTTGTTGTTAAATATTCAAAAATATTAGTGCAAGAGAGCAAGAGATCACACCTTCAACAATACACACAGTGGTAAGAAGTGTAAAAGTACATTAGCATTTAGGAATATTTACTTCATAGTGAGGCTGACACACATGCAAAAGGACTCTGCAGTCATTTAAATCATGGGCAACTGGGAATGCGAAACTGGTCTATTCTAGAGAGTGAATTTAAAGCATAGTTTGTTCTCAGACAAGTATTTAATTTGGAAATTACCTGATGAGGCAAATCTAGTATTATAAACACAAGTTTTTGAAGAATTCATGAATAGACTGCAAATGTAAAATAATCATCAAGCTTATTAGTAAAGATATTGTCAATTAGCATTTGATATTACAAGTGCAGCTAAAATCTGTTACTTTGAAATTTTAAGGAAAGAAACTATAAAACTCACTGAAACACTCCTTGTGACTGTTTGAGTCACTTTTGTTTTGGATGACCTAAGTTTTTAGAGGAAAATTGTAAAAATTAATAATCTTGGTTGCTAGCTAAATCCATTTACGAGCCAAGTGGCCCATTGGAGCCGGTGCTTATCTCCAATTTCTGTAGTGTTAAGCGGATAAGAGTCATTGACTCCCCCTGGATGGAACACTTATCTATCGCAGGTTAGCCCCCAGCAGAAGCTGGTACTCATTTTACCGACCTCGAGAGGATGTAAAGCTGAGTCAACTTTGGCAGAAAAGAAGGTCACACACATGTTCAACACTTGGCTGAGCTGGGGCTTAAACCCAGGACCTTGTGGTTAGAAGGGACCTTGAAGGCAGAAATCTCGCCACTGCACCAACCACGCTGCCGTCAAATCTTGGTTGCCCTGTGTAACAATCGAGCCCTGTTGTGGATGGGCCACTAATGCTACTGTAATCCATTGCAGAATTTCCCCCAGCAGAAGCTGATGCTTATTTTTCCAATCTCATAAGGATGGAAAGTTGAGTCAATTTTGGTGGGAAGAGAAGATCCTACCAATCCACCAATCATATTCCCTGTCGCCCTGACGAACAAAAAAAATTATAATAAATTCCTTTTTGTGTTTTACGGCAGCATGGTTGGCACAGTGATAAGATCTCTGCCTTCTAACCACAAGGTTACAGGTTCAACCCCGGCTCAACCGAGAATTGAACATTTGTGTGACCTTCTTTTCTACCAAAGTTGACTCAGCTTTCCATCCTCCCGAGGTCGGTAAAATGAGTACCAGCTTCTGCTGGGGGCTAACCTGCGATGGATTAGTGTCCCGTCCAGAGGGAGTCAATGACTCTCATCTGCTTAACACTACAGAAACCGGAGATAAGCACCTGCTCCAATGGGCCACCTTGGCTCGTAAAAGGATTTAGCTTAGCTTAGCTTTTATGTTTTATTGCAGAAAGCAAGTTCTTCGTTCCAAATCAGAGGCTGAGAAAGATGGAGTTAAGGTCCCAACAACAGTACAAGATTATTGTGTTAAGTCAAAACCGTTAAAGTCAGACAGTGATGATTTCACTGATTTTTATGATGATGATTATGCAGATGACATGGACGATGATGAAGATGACGACGATGATGCAATGGAATATAGTGAAGACTCAGGAAATGAAGAAACATGATATTTCGCAAATTCTAGAGTGGAAATTTTTAGAGTTGTATATTTTGTACTGTGTATAAATAGGCATTTTTGAAGTTTTCATTATAACTGCATACCTTAGTAATGCTTGGCTAACTACGCATCTCTAAAATCCTAAAATTTCTTTTATTGTAATCTCTTTAGCGTGTTGTTTAATTTAGTATAATTGGTATAATCATCTTTAATTAAGTAGCTCTGCCTCTTGCCCACTAAATAAGTTATTATAATTGCAACACCATCATAAAATTATCATTTGAAACTAGGTGTTATAGATTTTTTTGTTGCATGAAAACAAAATTAATGAAAACAGAAGAGAATCGTGTGATGTATGATAGACAGTGTTGGCTCATGCCAACACAGTCAACTATGACTAGAATTCTTTTAATTGTGATTAGTTTGCAGAATGTAACACCTGTTCAGCTTTGTAAATACAAACTAAGATAACAGTTCTTCTATGCTGTAGTTAAAGAGATATTACTATATATCTATTTATTGGCCAGTTTTTCATCCTGCACTGAATCATGCTGGGTTGCCTTCAAGTAAAAGTAAAAGAGTTAAAGTTCAGCAGTGACATGAAAAATTTCCAGAGTGATATATTGCTTTCGTTTCACCTCTGTTGAGAATAAGTCACAACTACGCGCTGAATATAACAATCTGTACTTGTAAAGATTGCAACTTTGTCATCAATGGTTACACATACATGTGTGAGTGTTGAAATTGTCAGTTATACCAAGCTCCAACACAAATCTTGCAGTGATACCCCAGATCAGTTTAATATGAAATCTTGTTCTTCCGAGAAATGACAAAATTAATATAACAGCTATTCAACCTTTCCCTGATGTCAAATGTTTGTGGAAAGCTGGTTAAGCTGATTTTTAATGCAAGCAGTTTTACTTGATACTAAATATTTTATTTTTTGGTGCTAGTTTTCAAGCAGACAATATTTTTTCAGCTGCTTGAAGTTGATGTTTACTTAAGGTTCTAGTTAGTTTTCAACTTTTTCTGATCCACTCTTTTTGTGTTTACGTATTTTCTGTTGAAAGAGAGAACTGGTACATGTTTTCAAATGAAAGTTTGTACGGTTATAAAAAAAACCTAAAAAGTCCTCCATTTTCAAAAATTATATTTTAGGACTCGAAAGTCTTAAAAAAAACTGTGAATGTCCTAAAAAGTCCCAAAAATGCTCTGGTAATGGCACACTTGTTTTCCCTTAAAGTTTTGGATGAAATTAGAAGCCGAAAATTGCTATTACTTTATAAAATATGTTAAGTAACAATTGGCTGAAACATTTGCAGTATATCAAATTTTTGTTTTTTTATTCAACATCAGAATCAGGCAGCGTTGTTTGCTAGCAATTTTTCAAAACCTAAAAGTTGAAAAATCCCAAAATTTACAAATAAAAGGAAATAATAAATCTTAAAATTTCTAAAGAAATATTCTGTGTGTGAACCCTGTCAAAATCGCAGTGCAAAATGGTAAAACTAGAAGATACGTGATAGAAACTGGAGAAGTCGCTTAAATTTGTAATTATTGCAATAATTGTGCCTTTTAATCCATCCATTAACTTGAATCTTTGAACAGTAGAGAAATGAATAAACTTAAATACAGCTGTTAAGTCTTTTGTATCCTATAAAATAATCAGGGTTCGTATGCCATCTGACATTCCTTGAATTTTGGGTTTTTTCATTGAAAGCCTGGGAAAGACCTCTGTGACGCTCCCGCCATCTTGGATTGAAAGCGAGGCTGGATGAACATACAGAGAAAACATGGCGTCATATCTTATGAGAGGGGGGATATACTCTCTTAGCATATACCCAACCAGCGAATAGTGTTTTTCGCGCACTCTGATTGGTGTCCTAAAAGGTGGATATCCAGGATATTCACTGATTAGCGATCGGGAAAAACAAGATGGCGTCGCGTTTTCCGAAAGGT
>JAOCNB020059899.1:0-12793 GCA_026546465.2 Palythoa caribaeorum | reverse complement strand
TTGTGTATCCTTTGGATCCTACTAGCTAGTGACTCACATCGTTGGATTGCCAGCCTCCTTGATACAAAAATATAATTAATAATATAATTATGTAATTAAATAATTTCATAACCGGTAGCCTCGTCCTCAGACGAGGCTGGTGAGTCTAATTTGAATACAGACCAAAGAATAATAAAATGACCAGTAGTTATAAAGAGATCCTTTGTAGTAAAGCACAATATCATCACCCAACTTACCGAGGTGCGATTCCTTAGGAGGAAATATATCAACCACGTGCTCCTCTGCACGTTCCGTTTCATCTTTCTTAGCAGAAAAATGTGACTTGCGCACCTGACTTTGACATGTCTGCTTCCGTTTTTTGTAACAATAGATAATTATAATAATGCCGCCCAGAATCAAAGTTGGAACGATTGCTATTACAATCAACAGGTCTGTTGAATGAAAATAGAAATAATAAATGTGGGAAAACGTTTACAGGATCTTTTTACCTCCATCATTATTATATTACTTGGAGCATTAATATTCCTCAATTTACCTTGACCCCAATTGTAGACAAACCAGGAGCCCATTCCTAGGGAAGTTATCCTTCCCTATTTATCTTGTTCCAAACAAATTGTAGAGCAAGCCATGCAGGAGCCCATTAATAGGAGCGTTATCTTTCCCTATTCACCTTGACCCCAACGACTTATAGACAAGGCCACCAGTCCATTTTTAAAAAGCATTATCTTCCCTATTCATCTTAATCCAACCAAATTGTAGACAAAGCCAGGAGCCTGTTAGCAGGAGCGTTGTTTCCCCCCATTCATTTTTACACAAAAAATTAAATTGTAAATAAAATCAGGAGCCCCTTACTAGTAGCGTCATCTTCCCACATTCATCTTTACCCCAACAATCGTAGACAAAACAGAGAGCCCCTCATTAAGAGCTTTGTCTTCCCCCGTTCATCTTTACCCCAACAATCTTAGATAAAACCGAGAGCCCCTTACTAGCAGCGTCATCTTCCCCAGTTCATCTTTACCCCAACAATCTTAGACAAAACCGAGAGCCCCTTATTAAGAGCGTCATCCTTCCCCATTCATCTTTACCCCAACAATCGTAGACAAAACCAGGAGCCCCTTACTAATAGCGTCATCTTCCCCCATTCATCTTTACCCCAACAATCGTAGACAAAACCGAGAGCCCCTTACTAGGAGCATCATCTTTCCCCATTCATCTTTACCCCTACAATCTTAGACAAAACCAAGAGCCCCTTTCTAGGAACGTCATCTTCCGCCATTCATTTTTACACAAACAATCGAATCTAGACACAACCAGGAGCCCCTTTCTAGGAACGTCATCTTCCCGCATTCATCTTTACCCAACAATCGTAGACAAAACCGAGAGCCCCTTTCTAGGAGCGTCATCTTCCCCCATTCATCTTTACCCCAACAATCTAAGACAAAACCAAGAGCCCCTTTCTAGGAACGTCATCATCCGCCATTCATTTTTACACAAACAATCGTATCTAGACATAACCAGGAGTCTCTTTCTAGAAGCATCATCTTCACCCATTCATCTTTACCCCACCAATATTAGACAAAATCGAGAGCCCCTTACTAAGAGCGACATCTTCCCCTATTCATCTTTACCACAACAATTTTAGACAAAACCAGGAGCCCCTTACTAGGAGCGTTGTCTTTCTCTGTTTACCATATATCCGACACAATAGTTGACAAAGACAGGACAAATAATGGGAGTGTTAAGCTTTCCCTGTTCACCACAACTCCAACACGGGAATAGAAAACGTCTCTGATTGGACTAACTTCCAACTCACATAAAATCGACAAGTCTATTGTCACTTTATGCAAACAGCACTAGGGTGTTGGGGTTTCTGCTAAGCTGGTATATTGACGCACTTACTAATGGGCTCCTTTCTCCATTTCGCATTTCTCACCATCCGTGATAGACCGTCTTTTTACCCTACGGATTTCGTGAACGATCACAAAATAAATAATGAAAGTATAAGAAAAGGCGTCTGAACCTTCGTATGGATCGTCATGATCCGGCATGGTGTATCATTACAATTCATAACAGCTTGCGTTTACCGAATCAACTTTAAATTCTTACCTCTTTCTTTCTTCCAGTCGTTTACTGTTAGGGGAACAGTTGGCGTAACAAACGGCTCTGTTTTAGCATGCTTTGATGAAGAAGAAACTTTTCCATGTTTGCTAAAAGTTGACAATGAAATACTAGTTGGCAGGCTGAATGACAATTTGGCGCCAACCCATTGACTTGAAATCGGAAGGGTTGAAGCAGTAGTTTCAGTAGTAGCCATTGTAGTTGGTTTCTTGAAGCAGGCCCCGTTAGAAACTGTGTACCTGTAAAACATGTATAAGTTAGTAATATGAGGAATACAAGAGGTAGCAATTATAGTAGAGGCGAGCATGCGAGCGCGGTCATATTTTTGGCGAGCGCGAGAATCTTAACTTATGGGGAACTGTGAGGATGGAGCCGGCATTTTATCAAAACAATGTATGCAACAAATGATCTTCTACAATATAGAAGTACAATCGATCAAACGAACAAGAAAACCCCAACATAGTTATATTCAGAATAAATTACAAGGCTGGCACTACAACAAATTGGACAAATTTATTTGCATATAGTTTGACTAGTAGAACTACTGTTCTCAACGAGATAAGCTTCTCGAGCTTTACGGCGTGAAGTGCATGTTCAGTCAGAGGGATGAGTCTGATGTCTGACAGGGAATGGCCTGGTGAATTAAAATGTGATGTTACTGCAGCTGCGGCGTTTATGTGATTTGTATTATTGGTAGCCTGTCTATGTTTGGTGAAGCGTTCACGGAGGGTCCGTTTGGTTGCACCGATATACTGTTTTCTGCACTTTTTACATTCTATTGATCATATATGTTAATTTTACAAAGTTATCATTGACATAATTTTCGTCAACCAGTTGCCTGCTCAGTTTACTGTAGCTATTGTTACATTGCTTCCTTCTAATGCATCATAACTCCACAAGCTAATTGAAACATTTAGCATAGTAAAGCGCAGAGTCATAGTACTTACCCATCAGGGCACTGATTGACGCATACCCTGTCACTGGTCAGCGTGCATTCCTTTAGGACAAATTTACCTCCGCAAAACTGACATTGCTCGCATTCGACAGAAGGTTTTGCACTGAAATATTCTTTTGAACACGGCTTGCACTTGGGTCCTGATCGCCCATTATTTCCACAATGAACAGTGGCTTCCTGGCCTATCGGACAATCGGGGCATCTGACACATCCAGCGGTTGTGTTGTACTTGTAATAATCACACGATTCCTAAAAACGGGAACAGGGCCTGGGTTTAACACATTACTTTTTTTGTTTAAAACTGATTAGTGGGTTAGCTGAAACGAAACAACATTGACCACACTTAAAAAGTACTTTGAAGAACGGCTATAAATTCATTCATTTTGTTGCTTTTTACAAGTTCACTTGAGGTAGATTATTAGTGAATATTTCGAAAATTTGAGGATAAATGTTGAAGCCAGCAGATGCAAATGGACACTGCCAGTCATTTTACTGGAACTTTGTTGAAGGCATAATCTGTTTGAGATCAAAGAACAGCTGTGTAGTTGGTGCAGTGGTAAGTTCTCTGTCTTCTAATCACAAGGTTCCGTGTTCAAACCCCGGCTTAGCCGAGTGTTGAACATTTGTGTGACCTTTTTTTCCGCCAAAGTTGACTCAGCTTTCCATCCTCCCAAGGTCTGTAAAACGAGTACCAGCTTCTGCTGGGGCCTAACCTGCGATGGATTAGTGTCCAGTCCAGGGGGAGTGAATGACTCTCATCCGCTTAACACTACAGAAACCAGAGATAAGCACCGGCTCCAATGGGCCACTTTGGCTCGTAAAAGGATTTAGCTATTTCGAAAATTTTAGGATAAAAGTTGAAGCCAGCAGATGCAAATGGACACTACCAGTCATTTTACTGGAATTTTGTTGAAGATATAGCATGATACCTGCATGGTTGAGATCAAAGTTTTTGAAAGTCCACAAGTTTTCGACTCTGTCACGACTCTGTCACAGAGTCTTTATCAAGTGATGTCACGCTTGGAATTGCATTCTGTTGAAGATTTTGAATATGTTCATAGAAAGTACTCATTGGACCCGTCGAGATTTTTACCATAGTATAGTTTTCAGTGTTCTGTTAGAATATCGAAAAATAAATGCGAAGTGGGGGCAAGGGGTGTGCGGTTTGTGGGGATTGGGGGGGGGGGAGGTGATGGTTCTACACAGAAGCACCCGGATGACTTTTCTTGTGGGAGAATTCGATACGTCATCAGCCTCCCTTAATAAGAAATAGAATGCTTCAAATTTACATGAGAAATTGCTGGTTTAAAGAAATTCTCTCACAACAAGAGCTGTAACCCAATTATTTTTCTTAATATTTTTGAAAATTTGAATGTTGTCGTTCTTTTAGATTTGTTCTTAAAAAAAAAACGTGTAGTGCTTAGTGGTTCAGTTTTTACTGAAATTTCTATTGTCGCCACTATTGAGTTTACTCCTTGCACCCGTCGGTCGTCAAGAAGTCAAAGACGGATCGGTGTTATGTTCATTTAAAACAACAATTCCATTATTTCATAATCAAACCATACTGCCATTCCTGTTACATAATTAAACTAAGGTGACATGAGTCTATTCACTCCACTTTTTATCTTATTGCATAAATAAACACGTGGAGACTTTCTAATTATAACTGTATGGCTGAAGTTTTGCTTCTATATAACTTTAAGCAACTAATGACACCCAAGAGCATTTTAAAAAGTTAACTTTTCTCAAAAACCTCAACGTTAGATGTTTTTAAAAAGGAATTTAATCTTTCTCTGTAGCAATACTGTTTCTGTCATTTTCAGATAAATTGAAGTGAAAATGAAATAATGATAAGTCATAATGGAATAACAGAAGTCAAGGAGCGCACTTTCATAATGTCAAGTCAATAAGATTATTAACGAATTCCATACAAGTTTTTCTGTATTAAACGTTTCTGTTTTTAATTTTTTAAAAGTAATGTTAGGCAGTTTGTGCAAAAGAATGAGGACTTAATGCAATAGATCAGTAGTTTGAACAGAGAAATTGGCGAAAATTAAAAACTTGGGTAAGGACGAGATCTTTTAAAGTATTATTGCACAACAGAATGGGGTCAACAATGTGTTCAAAGTATGTTTTTTATAAATAATTAATAAGCTTTTGTTTATTGAGAAATTAGTTTCAGTTCTCGGTAACAAATATGTTCAGTATGTGATATTAATAAACTCTCTGAAATCTCATTGCAGTGCATTCATAGTATGTAGAAATATTTGTGCTCCACTGATGTCAGTAAATCTAATTTCTATTGCTCGTGATTTTTTAAAGGCAAATTGCGCGGCGGCGAGACACAAAAAACTTCAATATATCTATTTAACTCACATAGACTTCAATTCTTTGGGTTGTTTTTTGTTGATTTAAGTAAAAGAAAGATTTAAAGAACAAATGCATTTTGAAACAGAATATGAAACTAAAAACAAAATTAGGATTCGAGGTCACGTTTGACTGTAAAGAAATACTGAAAACTTCCCATGATCAATACACTTAGTCGTCAATGAAAAAATTCAGTCACTATAACTGAGCAAAAAGAAAAGTGAAAAGTCGATTAAAACGCCCTGCAGAGAAATGACAGAAGTAGGATTTTCATTTTTATCTTTGTCGTCATACCGGGGGCATAATCTCTTGAAATTATCGCACGAAATGGTAGACATGGAGATAAAATTTGAAAAACAGGAAGTCAAAGTCTTGATTAGCTGCTTAGTCTTGGAGGCAATACCTGTTTTTCCATTGTTTAACTTGCCTTTTGTTAAATGATAGGCGTTAATTTTTATTATCATTGTTATTATTTTAAGAGAGCCTAGAAATATTGAATACAGAATATAAGTGAATGAGTTTTGTACAAGATATATCTATAGAATAAATGCGCCGCTAGAAATTTATTCATTTACAAAAGCCCACACTTAAAAATAATTTTAATGGCAAATATAACTGATAGAAAAGTTATTATAAAGGTAAAAGTGCCCATTAACCTTGCTGATCTAAAGTTACTACTTATCATAATAAAACACTATGGTTTTTCCCTTCGGGTCAGTGCTGTGTGTTGGGACAAGACCGAAATAGTGACGATCGACACTACACAAAGCAACAAAAACTGAAAGCAATGTAAAATTGATAAAACATTAATTTAAACTTACTGCAGTAGCCATCGCAATGAATAGAAGAAGAAATTGTAGCGTTTTGCTGCGACAGTGAAGCATGCTTTTTCCTCCAAGAGACTTGTTTTCCCTGTCGATAAAAAGAGCGGATTTCTAGCCCTTGCTTTCGAACACTGTTCCTTAAAAAATTGAGTTATTTTCAACTTTTAATTTATAAACCTTAAAAAATCTAAAATACTGCACCTTATCCTTTGCAGAACGTTTGATGCTCGCAACGGTTGTAAAAACCTGATGTCTTGGCAAGGCGACGTCACGCTTAGCCGAGCACACGTGTTTGTAGACACTAAGAAACTGAAAAAAAGAAGCTTTCGTCATAAACATTGCATGATTAATTAATACTTTCGAAACATCAGTTATTCTAACCTTGTTCCAATTTATTTTCCACAAAGTATGGATGTCTTTAACACCATAAGGTCGAAGTTACACCATAAGGTCGAAGTAACACGTAGTGAAATGAATGTGTGTATACAGTTTACTCCGTAGAATGCCAATATTTCATCTGAATTGTACCGAAACAAAAATAACTGCTACGGAAGGCAATCGCGACCGTGTCAACTTCCGTTTTAATTCGTTTCAGCCGCGTTACACATCAGCGGTTAACATATCAATTTTAAAATGTTTCATGTTTACATTATTGTTCTGAATGCTATATTAGCTTAAGTTGCTAACATATGGATCGTCTAATATGGCTTAGGAACACTGTAAAAAATTACCTTTAAGTTAAAGTCGTGTGTCACGCTTTGATTTGGAGCTCAAGGGAAGTGCCACTCCATTTAGAACTCCTAGTCCTAGTTCCCATTTAGTTTTTAAACTTTAATTAAAGGTATATGTGGGAGTGTCCATCGGGTTTAAATTTAGAACTTAGCGGTTTACTCCCCCTTGTCAAACAACAGCGTGAAAGCAAATAAGAATTGCTTAAACAGTTTGACTTCTGTTGTATTGTCCTGTTATTTTCTGCATAAAAGTTGCGTTAATTTTGTATTCTTTCTTACTTACAATAGAAAATATAGGCAATAAACATGTAATCCTTGCAAATATATTTTTCCCAACATCCTAATGCCCACGCACCGGTTTCCGAGAACAAATTACTTACCGAGAAAAAGCGCTATATATTGAAATAACCAACTTTAGAAAAGTAATTATTTGCATATATTAAAAAACGCTTCAGTTCTTAATAACGTGTAGTAATAAGGAACGCTCGTTTCACCTGACCCTCGGTTTATGTTTAAACAAAAAATTAATTTTACGTACAAATATATAAGGTTCCAAATTATTGAGTTTTATGTTTTTGGTATGTGTCTGGAGCTGGAGACCGGAACACGATTTTTCATCTCTCCAGTCAGGGGAATACCAGTGTATTGAAATTAAATTTTTCCGGAATGCCATTCATAGTGCAAAATTTAAGATGACGTACATAAGCATTGGCATTTGTGATATTGTTATCCGCTTCTGTATTTCCCGGAGAGCGAGTACAATAAACTTAATCCTAACCAGCGAGCCATTACAACAACAGTTAAAATGGAGTTAAACTCGTTCTTTTGCTCAAGAGAAACTTGGTGGAGTTGTTTGCTATAGATATTAAATAGACAGCGGTTGCTAACAAAAGGCGTTGCTAGGCGTAAAATGATAAGTATGGGTTTGGTTCAGCTGAAGGCAGATCTTACTTGTGTGACACGTCACTTGCGGAACTCGAGTTGCTCCAGCCAGCCAATTCCAAAAGTGAAAATTGTAGTTCTATTTTAAGAAACATTGCTACTCACATTATTTTGATTAATCTTGTGACTCGCATGCATGAGTAGTGTTGCCTAGCACGTATCGCTTGAAGGCAAAACAATTGAACCTAGATTCAGATTGTATTGCTTTTCTGTTTTCTGTATTATGTTTTCTAATTCTCTTTCCTTTGACTGGTTGTTTTGTTTCTATAAATTTCAATGTCTATTTCTAGATGTATACCGATTATGCTTCCTGTGCAAAAATAACGAGAAGGTGTAATATTGAAACTGTGTCCGCTAACCGAGCGTCCTTGTCGATTGTCAAAATCTATTTTTCAAGCCAAGGAGACTTTGAAGATCATTTCTGTTTTTGGATTTTCTTTTCGTTTGCGGTCTGCCCCAAATCTTCGTACATGTGCCGGCCCAGTGACACTTCAATTCAACTTATCAAATTTTCATTCATTCAACAAATGTGGCGGTAGCTCGGTTATGAAAAAATAACAATAATCTATAAATCTAAGAGCTACTCGTGTGTTCACTAGGTTTTTCTGTGAGATAACATCAGCTGAGATTTTCAAGAATATTGGCTTGAACTTATCTCAGTAATCTTATTCTGAAACATTCGCGTAATATTATGCAAATAGTCGTCAGTGACAACACTTCAAAGTCTCACTGAAACATAACGTGCGCACACAATTCAGACTCCACTTTGAAAGTTCACGATCTGAAACATTTCTGCAAGGCGTTTCGCTTATATGTTGAGGTACACGAGTGTGGAACGAAACTTCCAGCTGAAATGAAATCCTCAAACGTCAAAGCGCTTTTAGAAAGCGTGGCTTAAAAATAGGCACCCGAATGATTGCATGTGGCTACTGATTGCTTCTGAGAATATATTATTCGCACGAACGACAATTGGTCATTTTCACAAGATTAAGAATTTCTTATCTTCGTGACAGTATGGTCAACAATCGATGGAACAAGCAGAGTTACGTTTTATCGTTTGATATGTATGAAAAGATCGCATCATGCAAAATTCGTGATTCCTAAGTAAGTGGTGCTAGTGCTAATTAAAACTTTGGTGTTGAACTATAATCCACCAAAACCGAAAAGTAAATAATTAGCCGGCGTCTCACCGTGCTATTAATCGCAATGTAAACAAGTGTTGTAAAATTTTGTCCCATTATGGACATAATCATAATGCACACAGCCTTCATTTCTTTTCAAAACTGCTTAATGGTCATACTGCTTGATCGTGACTTCGTGACTGAAAAAATACCCATGACTATAATACAGAATAAAAACAAGCGCTTAGATGGAGACGTACAATTTCTAAGGTCTACTTATACATCTTGTCATCGTCGCACCGATTCAATTAATTTGCAGCTGTGATATAGCACGGCCAAAGCACCGTAGCGATTTATACATCGCATCAACATCGCACCAAAATCAGCCCACGTGCCAACACTTTTTGTTTTGTACTGTTTGAAGTTTATCGGAATTGTCTAAACTTGTTTTGCAATCGGATGCGACAATTTGGCACGGTGTATAAATTGAACCGTGCTGTCATCTGGCACAGCACTTAATTGGGACATCAATTTATACATCGCGCTTCTACCGCCCCAAATTGAAATAATGAGTTCGGTGCGACGATTGCACGATGTATAAACAAGGCCTAAGTTGACATGTATTCGACAAATTTTTTTAACAGCCCTGGAAAAGTCTTTGCCTGCAAGTTCTCCAGAAGCACGTAAACAGCAGTGCTTGATTCTTGAAACAAAAATATGGTTTACACTAAATTTAGAAAAACAGTACTCACGGCCTTCAAAAAGATTTAAACGACGCAATCAAACGAGTTGTGAGCACATGGCGAAAATTGGATCTTTTTCCGGCTTTTTCGTGACAATGTTCTTATTCCGACAACATTCGATGGTCACCGGGTCAAAATCAGGGTGCATTCGTTTATGGTCACGCTCTTTCACTCACTCACTGACTCACTCGCTCACTCACTCACTCGCTCACTCACTCACTCACTAACTCACTCACTCACTCACTCTCTCACTCACTCACTCACTCTCTCTCTCTCTCTCTCTCTCTCTCTCTCTCTCTCTCTCTCTCTCTCTCTCTCTCACTCTTTCACTCACTCACTCACTCACTCACTCTCTCAACACGACGACATATTGGCTTCCGCCTTCATATGGAGACAGTAGCCACAAAACTATCAATTTTTGATTTTTTATCTTTGCAACAATATTTGTAATCTCTTTAAATTTTATAAAAAAGTATATAATATAAGAAATCATGACATTTTAAATATTGGCCATTTACCCTGCTTTTTAACCCTTATCCTGCTAAAAACAGTGTCACACTGAACAAAAAATGTTCTAACCTTTGAACCAGTGGATGAAACCCTATAAAGTGACCATTTTCTTTAGTCTCGTTGTCTTTACAAGTAGATTTTGAAAATATTTATTACTTCAACAAATTCTGAAGTTGTCAATTTTTATGAAATTTTGTGACTTTTGAAAAAACGGAAGGAAAAGGCTTAACTTTATTCAATAGCACAATATATAAAATATTCGTTCGTTCGGATGACATTTATCAAGATTCTATTAGTGCTACATTTCAACCCGTCAGTTGTTAAGGAACCTTAATGCCCAAATTAAAGAGAGAACTTAAAATGGTGGTTCAGTGAAAGACGTAGCAGCGTCGTAACAGATCAAAACAGAGATACAGGAAAACTCGTGTGATCAAACCACAATAAATAATGAGACTAACACTGGCATTGAACCAAATTTCTGAAACCGGCCGACCGCAATACATCAACTACAACGCCGGTAGATACGCATATATCAATTCTACTTATGATCTGTGTTTTCCCATTTCCAATATTGACTTGAAAAATTGTTTAAGAAATATCTAGCTATATGCGATACTTTTATGGATGATAAATCCAAACAAAACTGTGTAATCGTTCACTTTCATCAATTAAGCGCGCGTGGAGCTGGAACTCAAATTGCAACTGGGGAATTCCACGCTAAAAGTAACGTATAGTGTAACATACAATTTATCGTAATTTACTGCGGATTTCCAAGATAAACAAGGAAACCTTTCTCTTCGTATATGAAAAGATCAGTTTTTTACTAGCAAAACCCCGAGTGCAGTGCGAAAATACTGTAAAACAGTCCTCTCGTCTCGGCAATGTCAATTGTCAATTTGTTTCTTTTGTCTTTTTTTATACTATTCAAAAATTAACATACAATTCTAAAAATCTCAATTTTTTATACTTATAAAAATTAATAGTTAAAAATTAAAATTAAAGATCAAATCACCTTATGTGTTTTAATTAAGTGTAAGTGACAGAGTTGGTAGAATTTAGCAATTGATTTACTTCAATGACGGACGGACTGGTTGTCATAATTTTGAACAGTTTCCGGGTTTCTTCAGTTATCAAGCTTCCAAAGGCTTCAAAGCATCCATGGAAACTCAAAACTTTCAATTAAGATATATTTGTTTAAACTATTCTCTGTCATTTTTCCTTGCAGCAACATCGAGTTTACTCAGCATCCGAAAAATGCTGAACTTTAACCTTTTTTTACTTTGATCCCCACAACTTTCTCGCTTAAAACTCATTTTCAAATTGACAAATGTTTCTGTCCGCTTTTTAATTGAAGAAAAAAGTTTGCCAATTGATAATACTTCCCAAATGTATGAAAGAAATAATTCTGAATAAAACTCCTCTGAGAGGAAATGTGCTCACTAGAAATACCCCTTTCACACTGTTGTATTTTCTAAAACCCGACGTGCTGCAGGTTAAAGTTTCACTCTGTGCAGCAAGAAATGAATTCTCGCAAGCTTGATAAACACGTTTAATGCTCCTTCTGCGTATACGTAATTCGCACGAGCAACAATTGTTTTCAAAATAATTTCTTATACGTGATACAGTATGAAAAACAAAAAAAAAAAGGTTCGAGCAGAATTACATTTCACATTTTATGTATTGAAATTCGTGTCTAAGTAATCCGCAAAAAAAAAATTAGATTTGAAATTTCGACAACTGAGGTTTTTATTCAGTAAAAAACGCAAAGTTAATAATTAGCAGGAGTAACTAAGTATAAAAAATAAAATTTTCTTTCAATTTTGTGGTTTTCACTTCGTTTTCAAAAAGCTTATAATACTTCATGTGCTTGACTTGACACATAAAGAAACATTTATAGTACAGAAACAAAACATAAATTACGAAATGTAATTTAATCAAGAACTTCGAAATCAATAAACTATTGATCGTGACTAAAAGTACATACGAGACATACGAGTACATACTGGTTACATACTAACCCAACAATTCAGTTTTTTGTCGTATGTCTCGTATATACTTTTAGTCAGGATCATAAATGTCTCGTTCATCAAAACAAGCTGAAATTTAACCATTTCGTAAGTTCAAACGTCCTTTAAATGACAATCTGGTTAGTCCTATAAGTCATTCTCCGTAACTGCTGTGTGCTACAAACCAGTAGCTGGGTCGCTTGACTTTTTAAAGCCAGGGGCTCAAGTGCACAGACTACGCGGCCACAAATACAATCATCTTGCAAACATACAGCGACTCAGAGGCCCCGTCCTCACGAAGACAATTGTAAACGCAAACGCTAGTAAACGCAAACGCTAGTAAACGCAAACTTTTTTATGCGTTTAGGCCTTCCGTCCACACGAAGACGATGAAAACGCTCACCGTAAACGCATAAATTCGAAAACGCTCTCCAAAGTGGATAAATTTGAAAACGCCGTTTATGCGTCTTCGTGTG
>JAOCNB020059799.1:0-12796 GCA_026546465.2 Palythoa caribaeorum | reverse complement strand
AGCCATGCAGTCAGCTTTTCCACTTTTGTTTGACATTTATAAAGGCGCGAGGTTTTCAATTCCACAATTTCTTGTTTTTACAGTCGTAAGATATTGTTATGGACCCGTTTCATTTCTGACTATATTCCATGCCTGCACCTATTAGTTTTAAAAAAAAATACCATAACTACTCTAATACCCCCCCCCCCCCATTTTTCCGGGCGCCATCCTCCTTCAAGAGCTCCAAGTTTTCTATGACTCCCTTTCTCTAATGAGCTTCCCTCCACCCCTCCAAAAATATTTCGAGAAATTACGAAGAACATATTACCTTCTTTGATTACTAAAGCAGAATTTACAGTTGGTTTTATCAGCTTTAACCTTGTGGTTCATGTGAAGCAGTTTTTGTAATTTCTTTTCAAGCTTTGATTTCAGAATATTTATAACCCGCTCTTGACTTGCACATTGCGCCATACGTCCTGGAACAACAAGTCCGTTTTCAAGATTACAAAGCATGACTCCTGCATAATGCTATCTTGTTACATACCTCTAAGCGTAGATGAACATAAAGAAACACTTTGAGGATGAGTAAATACTTAGAAGAGTCTAAATGAGCAGTCCAGTTTTGAATAGGCCCCCTTCCCTCTCAAATCTCAAATAAACCTCCCCTTTAATAATTCTCAAAATTAATAAGCTCACCGGGGTTTTATTGGAGAGTTTACGGTATTTAAAACCAAGAATCCTTAAGTGTTCTTACTGTATTAAATATTTCATTCCAATTGTACTTTTTCAGTTGGCTAAATTCACTGTATTGTGTTCTGTTGTTCTTGCCGCTTTTGCCATATACCCAAACGCTGTTGGTTGTAATCATGTACTTTTAATACAGGACGAGTGCGAAGAAAAACTCGCGGTGGCGATGCCAGCTCTAAACGCGGCTGTAGCAGCCCTGGACACATTAAAGTCTCAAGATATCACCTTGGTGAAGGCCATGCAAAACCCTCCAGCTGGTGTAAAGATGGTGATGGAAGCTGTCTGTATTATGAAGGTGCGACAATTTAATGCACTTGTCCTATATTTGTATTATATGGTGCTACATCTATAACTGAAACGTGCACTTGCATATTTTATTATTATTTTAATTAGTGGCAGTGATGGTGACAGTGATAGTGACAGTGACAGTAATAGTTACAGTAGTCGAAATGGTGACAGTTACAGTGATAGTGACAGTTATTAATTGCCTCTGAAACTACAATAATTATCGATTTGCCTTCGAAAGGTAAATAACTTTTTATTGAAAGATGTACCTTGTAACTACATGTCCGAATATAATAAAATCTAAAATATGATAGAGAAAAGAACTGTGACAGATAAAAATATTAAAAACGTAAAAGTAACTCGAAGTTTCATGCGCGTAAACGATCATCAGACTCCTTGCAAAGAAAAACTATGTAAAAGTGAACGACGAGAAAAACGAGATAATTTATTCGTTCGCAGGGCGTAAAACCGGAGAAGAAAATTGTTGAGGGTAAACCAGTGGAGGATTACTGGGCCGCTTCCAGAAGGGTACGTACAGTAGATAGTGCAATTCCACCGAGTAACGTATACGTAACGTAACGTAACGTAACGTAAGCTTTCGCAAACGTATGCCTATAAAACACTTTTCTGCCTTTTTAAACGTTTTAGTTTTGTTAACATCAGTGTTCTCCCTAAATCTTTTAAGCCAAGTTGTCCGTCTGACCAAAGTTGATAGAATGGACTGGTTATAAAACTTAACAACCTACAAAGAAGATTACAATGTTGCTTTGTTTCATGTTGGGTGAAGGATGCAGTCGTTAGTCTGTAGTTATTAGAGTAGTCTTGTTGTGAAACACGGTAAACTACAAAGAAGATTATAATACTGCTTTGTTTCATGTTGTGTGCACGGTCACGGTTATGATCTTTTGTTCTAGGTGTGATGCCACGTTAGTTTATTGGCCATTTGCTCATTTACATCTGAGTATCTTTTATAATCTGGGGTCAACGTCACGTTACAATAGGAAAAACAAATACATATAACAAAGAAAGTCATCAAGTTTTGTAACCGGTCGGTTCTACTAACTATGGTATGGCTTCTCTTGGAAAAGGTTCAAGCCCCGTGGCCATAAAGATTCAAAAATTGCTGCTTTGAAGCGTTCAGTATTTTTATTTCATACCTACGCCAATGACAGCATTCATTTCAAATCTAATTAGTAGAGCTTAATAAATATCAGCAGCGGACCGAATTACTGCAGGCTTATTGCTATCTCCCTAGTTATTATGCGAGATTATAGACCCTTTGAAAAAATGGCGGCGATTTTAATATCCTTTTTTCTACACTCAAATTAACCCAACTAGCGGCGTTTGGGGTGACGTTGAAAGGACGAGGCTAGTTGAATTAATTTGAATATAGACAAAAGAATACTAAAATAGCCCCAATTTTTGAATAGGGTCTGTTTCTTAAACGAAAATGTTTTTGTAAAGTTTTTTAATGTAATTTCTTTCTAAGCTCGAGGATTTGTGGGGACCAAGTATTGTTGCTTGGGCAATATTGTGCGTCTTAATAATTCAACAGAATTCCAATTTTCTTTCTTGCAGCCAGGACTGAACGAGTAAAACTTTACATTACCAGTATGAAGTGCTAGTGACAGTAACATTCATTATGTTTTTCTTTTCTGATTTAGATACTTGGAGACTTGAAGTTCCTCGAGAGTTTGAAGTTGTTCGACAAAGATAATATTCCGGCTGCTGCCATTAGAAAGATCCGTGAAAAGTACATCACAAATCCAGATTTCCATCCATCCATTATCAAGAATATTTCGTCGGCTTGTGAAGGTCTTTGCAGCTGGATTCGGGCAATTGAGATGTACGACAGAGTCGCCAAGGTCAGATTAAATCACTTTTGATATTATTTTGATTTTATTGGACATAAATTCCATCTATAAAGCAGAGAAATGCAAGACTTTACATTCCATCCGTGAAGCACGTTAGGAAAAGCAAAACCAGTGAGATGCACATGTCTGTCTAACCATCCCATCATTCCACGCCACTCTCCTCTGTTACAAAAGTTTGAGTCCCGTTGATATACACCTGAAAAATTTGAAGATTTTCTGTTATGTTTCCTTCCAAGTGTTGGTGTTTGTTATTTCTTTTATTGCCGTTGTCCAGTTTGACGTCGTTCTCAGGAAATCTATATTTGGGCGTCGTTCTACTTCATGTGGGATCCGCGTTTGTCAGGATTTCTTTTTAACATCTAAGGAATTTTCTCAAGAAAAAACTAAACAAAATACTGGAAACTTCGATCATACATGTAGTGAAAGCTAGCTGAATCCATTTACGAGTGTAGGTGGCCCATTGAACTGGTACTTGTCTCCGATTTCTGTTGTGTTAAGTGGATCAAAGTCACTGACTCCTCAGGGACGAGACACAAATTCGTCGCAGGTTAGCCCCCAGCAGCAGCTGCTACTCATTTCACCGACCTTGGAAGGATATGAAACTGACTCAAATTTGGCGGAAAAGAAGGTCACATAAATGATGTTCAACACTCGGCTGAGCCCGGATTTGAACCCGGGACCTTGTGGTTAGAAGGCAGAGATCTTACCACTGCACCAACCACGCCGCCGTGGAACGACTCCCGGATATGTGTTTCCTTGCATTGGCGACGACCTGAAAAGTTTGTGTTTATCAAATATACATACCACCCCGATACAAACCACTATTCAATATTTATTCTAAATTATTTGTTTCTTATAGCTGGTCGCACCAAAGAGAAAACGTCTTCTAGAGGCGGAGTCACTTCTTGAACAGCAGATGGCACATTTGAGTGAGAAACGGGCTGAACTGAATTCTGTGTTGGAGAAACTACAGAATCTCAATGATGACTATGAATCTAAACTGAACAAGAAGAAAGAGCTTGAGAGGAATATCGCGTTGTGTTCACAGAAACTGATTCGAGCAGAGAAACTGATCAGCGGACTGGGAGGGGAGAGGACGAGATGGAATGAGGTGAGTTTGTAGTTAGGTTGATGAAGTGGTCACATTTGTGCTAATGGTAACGTAATTGCAACCATTGGAGTAGTGTCATTGGCCCCAATCATCTGCGTAGATGAGGACGCCATGTGCTTATTCGATAATGTTGAAAGACCCGCGAAAAACGGCTTCAATAACCTTCAGCATAACAATTGTGCCTGTTGGTGAATACCAAACTTCTTGCGCAGTTTTGTTGAAACAATTGTTGAAAGCGTTTGTTGTCCAACCAGTGTTCGACATCGTTCAGCACTCTTGAAAAGCTTTCAATAAAAGCGAATGTATTTTAAACCAAATAACAAAACTGTTTACGCGGGGTTTAAGGCCTGTTTCAAACGCGGTACTGAAGTCGTGCTAATCCGACAAGAACCTAATTGATAAATTCGACTCTAGCGTGACTTCAGCACGGCGTTTAAGACTTTCCTAAATGTTAATAAAGCCTCTTGTTATGCACCTATCAATGATATTTTTCTAAAGATCTCCTCTTTGGGAACAAAAATTCAAAGCTTGCCAAACATACTGTAATACATGAAATAAACGAACGCTTTGCGTTCATTTAGTCTACTGTCTTTTCCCACGTTTTGTCTTACATTTAAGTCACTTTGGTTCATGGCTTTTTTCATACTTTTGGCACGGACCACCACCATGAGATAAACTTACACTTTGCTTCCTTTTCCGCTTATTTTATTTTTGCCCCTTTGTTTTCTTTGTTACCCACTTACTTAGCTTGCATATCGGTAATTATTCTGTGCTGCATTATATAACTAACTACTGTATACAACTACCTCTCCATCCACCTATCTTTCCCATGCTTTACTCTGAAGGACTTATCTTTTTTCCGTGGTGTCCATCTTAAATTTAAATTTTAATTATACTGTAATACGGGATTGACTGACATATGCTTTGTAAAAAAACTCTCCATCGCGACTGCTTGCTGTATTAACTCCCTTGTTCCTGCCCGACCCCGACCCCCCACGGGCATAACCGTGATAGCTGCATTACTCTAACCCGGGTTCGAGCTTAGGGTAAGTCACTGTGACTGTTTTTTTTCTCATTTCAAGATCACCAACTCTTTTAGCTGCATGATCCAAGCTCAGTTTTTTACCAATCAACATTTTTCCTTTAACAGCTTTTGTTGTTGAAGGAAAAAACAATACAACAGGGCTTTTATTTCTTTTTGTTCGAACAAGAAAATGAATAAGCGTAATTGTGGTTAAAATGACTGAAACGAAATTATTAGTATGTAATAGATTGTTATCGACTATAATGAAAGAATAGTTCCAATGCTTTCAATGAATCGATTTAGATTTTTGTTTTCAGTACGAATCTGGCAAAAATGAGTAGAAGGCAGGTAACAGAAAATACGCAAGCTGAAAGATCTAGATGGTCCATGGACATGATCTCCCGGGAAAATTTAAAATTTTCGAATGTTCTTTTGTATTTGTGCTATGTGAAGCATGAATCGTTTTGACTGACAAATAGGTAAATTCGCCTCACAATTAAAACAATGGTCCGCCTTAGAAGTTACGACTACTAGATACAAAGACCATGTGTCTTTCAATAGCTAGGCTATGCAGTGCTGACGAGCTCTAATAAGAACGAAACAGCTGTCCACTGCTGCCACTTCTTCGGAACCTTAGCTGCACATGCGTAGTTGAGTTTCTTAGACTAAATTCTTCATTGGCTTCTGGAAAAAGCCATGACATATTCCAGTGACGGAGATTTTGGGCCCTTTGGTATCTGTTGATGACCGAGTAGGGGGCATACCAATTTTTCCTGAGGGTATGTTGAAGTATTATCCAGTTTATTAACTACGTTTTGCTAAGATCACAGCAGCAAGGTCCCACATTTACAGTGTGGTGACTTAGGTTTAAAGAGACCTTTAGTCCGCCTTAGAAGTTACAGTTACTAGATACAAAGACCTTGTGTCTTTCATCAGTAGCTAGGCTATGCAGTGCTGACGAGCTCTAATAAGAGTGAAACAGCTGTCTACTGCTGCCACTTCTTTGGAACCTAAGCTGTACATTCTAGTTGAGTTTCTTATTTTTTTTGTCGAGTAGTTCATTCTGAGAAACACTTTCACATGAAAATGATTTATTCACTTAATGATAAACTTTATTTTAATTAATTTTATTGTTCTCTGTTTCACAGAAGTATGGATGGTAGGGATAATGAGGATGAAGAGACTTCGGACCCAATTGCACAGCAGACCAGACAGGTAGAGCTGTGCGCATTTTCTAGAATGGGGTGTCAGTTTGATAGGTTTTTAGAATTGATTAGGGGGTCCACATTTACAGCCAGACTAAAATACAGTAGCATCTGGAAATCACTCACCTGACTGAGGCTTTACTGGCCCAGTATACTAACAGGGCTGGAAACTAACTTTTCTAACTACTCTCCAGTTGGGTGAGTAGCATCTGGAAATCACTCACCTTACTGAAATTTTACTTGCCCAAACTAAAACAAAACTAAAACTAAGACTGTCGTAAAAAAGCCTCTGGCACAAAATTAATAATTTAGGTTCTTTATAAGAACATCTTTTTACAGGTTTCTGTTTAATACAAATGACATAAAGTTAAACTTTGTGTACTACTAACAAACAGGTGGTGAACTAACTAGGTGATTGAGTTTTGAGGTTAATACACATAAACAATCACTTAAAGCATATGACTTTATTTAAAAACTGAATAACATACTATAACAACAATCAGTGAGTGGCCACTAAGAAACTATAATGGAGATTCCACTGATCAACATCTCTCCGCTTTTGAAATAACAAATGCTTAACCAACAGAACAAAGTTTAATGTAACAAAAATATGTTATAGAGTTATATACTCTTAACAGAGTGGTCTTGGGGTCACTGTTCAAGAAATGTTTGGTAGGATCATTCAAGAATGTAGTCTTTGAGCCTCACTGGGGCCTTCACTATTCTCCTTGATCTTGTCATTGTTAGTTGGGGTTTCCAGGTTGATGGTAATTCAAAGCCCGCCTGGCCGATTACTTTGTTCTTGGCTGCTGTTTGGTTCTGGGCCACTGGGGTACTTTGGATATGTTTGGGCTGTGTAGATTCATGTTGAACTGGTTCGATGGTTGTAATTGGGGCCGCTCTTATCTGCACTTCAACTGGATTTGCTGCTGGGTTAGGTTGTTGATGGGGTGGTGGTGTGGCTAGTCTCTGTTGGACTCTGATTCTTCAAACTGTGATGCCTCGTGGAGTTTGGATGGTATATGATCGTGGTTTCTCCTTCCTGATAACTTCACCAAAAATCCACAGTGTCCCCTTTTGCATTAGAGGTGGCTTGGCATATGCATAGCTTCCAATGTTGAGTGGTTTTTGCTCGGTGCCTGCTGTCCTGTCATAGTATAACTTTCTGTCTTTTCTTGAGGATTTCGTCTTCAACGTCTTGAAAGTTAATAATGATCGGGGCCAGTAGCTGTTCAGAGGTGTGGAGTGTGGTTGTAGTGTGTCTCAAGAACATACACTGGGCTGATGAATAAGTGTGTCCTTGCGGAGGCGTGTTTCTGTACAACAATGCGTTATGGAAGTCTGGAGTCTTCTTCAACATGGACTATGTAATTTTGACTGTTCAGCTCTTTTGTCTCCTTTGGGATAGTATGGTGATGACGTGGTATGTTTGAATCCATGTTCCTCTGAGAATCGACTGTACTCTCCGCTTACAAACTGTGGGCCATTGTCTGAGTGACAGATCATTGGGACACCAAATTGTGCAAAGATGACTTTAGTTTTTTCAACTACAGTAGTGGCACATGTGTTCTCAAGGTGGTCTACTTCAATCCAATCAGAGAAATGGTCATTCTGCTGGCCTCGCTGGTTGTTGGCTCTTGTTTGAGGTCTTCGCCTTGCTAGCATTTTCCAATTGTTATTGGAGATTTTGTGCTGGAGGCTCTCAATCTAACAAGAGACTCGCACAAAATGGTCATTGCCACAACAGTTGGACCATGATCTCCCATTAGTAGGACATACCTTCCAGGGATGTGGCCCTTTCCAGTCGCCACAATAAAAACAAGTGCCTGGTTCCCTTCTTAGTTTCATTTGACTGTCTAAGGTTAGTCCAGTGTACTTCCTCAATCCCTTTTTAGAAGAATACACCATTAGCTTGTTAGCTTGCATAGCAGATTGGATTGCTCTTGCCTCTGCTACTACATCACTCAGAGTCTTTGTGGAGTTGTCTGGTTTGACATGGGTGTTGAGCAATTCTGTTCTCATGTGTTCGCCTTTGAGACCAAAAATGAATTTATCTCTGTAAAGCTCATCCGTGAGTTGTCCACAAGCGCAGAGGCTTCCTGCTTATCTCACTTTTATTTCCCGTTCTTGAATGGATTCATGCTGTGCTTGTGACAAGGTCCAGAACTGGAATCTATCAGACAAGAGGGAACTACCTGAAGTGCCTGTGTAGTGAGCTTGTAGTTTTTCCATTCAGACCCATGTTTTTTTTTTGTTTTCAGATGATATTTATGGCTCTGTAGCATATCAGAGTACAGATAGTGCCTCGTCAGGAAGTGAGGAACGTAGAACAGATATTTCAAGGAGTGGGCTTTTATAGTCTGCTGCATGACCAGTGGTTTGGTCCTTTGCTAGGTCATGATAATCAGCTTGAATAGAGTAGTCATTGAAACTAAGCTCAGAGTTCTTAAAGTTTTCACACACGTTACCTGTAAGCTCGAATCTTTTAGGTTTTGACATCCCACTTCTGACACCAAGTTTTGAAGCTAATACACATAAACAATCACTTGAAGCATATGACTTTAGTTTATTCAACAACTGAATAACATAACACTCAGCAAGCAGCCACTAAGCAATTGTAAGGGAGATTCTGCTGACCAACAAATGCAGTGCCATTTTTAGCTCAAACTTGTATGTTCTGATTAACATAAGTAATTCAACCTTACTCGCCAGTCAGGCACCCTTGTCACCATTTCTACTCACCTGAGGCAAGCAGGGCAGATGTTAATTTCCAGCCCAGGTAGGGTATCCTTTTGCACAATTTAAATCTTTTTAGAGTGGGGTGAGAATCTGTAGGACTTAGTGGTACATACCAATCTATATTCTAATTTAGTACCACCACCCCCCTTTGGGATAAATACTGCCCTTGTCATTAACTATCTTGAATGTAAATCTACTCAAATTTTTCAATATAGGAAAAGCTGCGAATGCTTGCCCTACGGAGACACCTTGATCAGCTGAGTGAGCAGGTTCTTGAGAAGGATTATTTAGTTATGCAGTCCAGGTAGTGTACCACTCAAATTCATGTTATAATGATTGATATTCATGCATGTTTATGACGGTAAATAGTCTACAAATACTCTAAAAATCTTAATATTCGACAGAAAAACCTGTTTTGAATAAATTTTCAAGTATAAAATGAATTGTGCGTTATTGTGCAGGTTTGACCAAAATAATAATTGTGCGGTCCTGCTCCTGCGCACCCTGTCAGAAACCTTGTCTTAACCACTGCACGAATCATGCTGTCCTCTTGCCTTGGTTTACCTTTGCATTATTAGACTGATTTCTGAATACAAACATCCTTGGCTCTTTACACATTAATTAGCCAGCCCTGATAATTATCATATAAGTGCAAAATAGTACAGATATTATAAAGAAGACACATTCAAAATTGCCACCATATACATGCTAAGTCTTGACTTCATACACATAACTTTGTTCAAATGGTCTTCTTAATCTTTAATTTGTATTCAGAACATTGTGTCACTCCACAACTCAACCTGCCGAGTCATTTTATTTTACGCATAATACTTAACTCTTGTTATTTGAAACAAAATGCTTGTAGAGAGGAACTGAAAAAATGTCAAGAAAGATTACAAGAACTCCAACTTGAGAGAGATGAAGTCTCCCGACAAATCGAGGAGTCAGAAAAAAGTAACAACATGTAAGTTGCATGACATATATTATTAGCAGTTACTAAATTTATAGATCTTTAAGTATTCAATAAAATTAGTAAAAGATGGATGAAAATGTTTCAAATTTTAACTGCGACTTTCACACTCAAAGGCAATCTTCAGACTAAAGGCATAAAAGGTTCGTGGGGTTTAAAATTATAAGCAAAAAATTGTTTTCATGGCAACACTTGCTAATGAGTTTATTTCTTTTGTTTAAAAGGTTTTCTTTGTTCGCGAAATATAAAATACGTAGCTTTTCGGCCAATTGAACCATAAATTACCAAGTTTTGTGCCAGCTTTGTATGACCCTAGGCAGTTGATGACGGATCATTATTTTGATAATGAAACTGATTTTTGCTCCCTTGACTTCCCATGAATATTTCAATAGCACTTTGTTGTTAGCATGCTTAAAAATATTGACAGGGTCTGCTTGTCCTGGAAAATATTGGAAAAGTCCTTAAATTTTAGAAAACAAAATCCAGCCCTGGCAAAGTCTTGGAAAAATCGAATTTTGAGAAATGTCCTGGAAAAGTTCTGGATAATTGAAAGAAATCTTACCGAGAATTGCATACTATGTCTATGCATCACAACCAAGTAGAAGTTGGTGAAGTCTTCGGATGAAATCCCTCAAAAATAATTAAATAATTCGAAGGGTGTTTTGTTTTGGTTTTTTCAGCTTGTGCAGTACCTCGAGATCGAGAGTGCCAGAGCAAGCCCCAAGCCCTGTATATACTTCTAGTTTTGTTAATTGACTCATTGATGTAAGAAATTTATGTCCTGGAAATTTATTAAATTGTCCTGGAATTATCTTGGCTTGAATATTGCCTGCAAACTTCTGTATGAAACCAGTTTTAAGTACACTGGAGGCAGGATATACATGTATCACTGTGATAATGTAAATAAATTCTTTATTTAATATCATTTTGTGAAGGAAACGGTTGCCTACTGTATTCTTCCTAGCCATCAGCTAATGTTATAGGTGAATCTTTGTTTACATTCCTTGCTTCATTAGCATACGTGCTCCTCTTTCTAACTGAGATAGGAATTGAGAAGAACTAAATATTAAAAGAGCTTTCCAAAATAAGCCCCTTCTGAAAAAATGAAACCTGTATGTTGCATACTATTCTTTTGATGCGGTTTTAAATATTGGAAATTCTACAAAGAATGTAAGAACTCATTAACGGTTTTGCTACCCAGTTGTTTTGCGTTTTTTCAGACACTGATATCTTCTTTCAAACTGCTTGTACAGAACCAGATTTTGGACGCTGACTACAATTCATTTGCCTTTCTCACGTTTTAAACTCAATTCCCTTTTATTTTAGTTCTTTCTTTACCTAAAGTTTAATGGTAATGAAGCAGTATGTAAACAATGACTTCAGAAAAGATTCACCAAAATATGATGATGAATGCATTGCTGAAATTATCACTTAGTTAACAGCACTTCACTTTTTTCCTGTTTAAGGGCATCGCTATTTAGACTGCGCTCACAGCACACCAAGCTTAATGCTGAAGTGGAAGCTGAGAAGGATGTCGAAAAACATGTCATAAAAAGGCTGGAGGAATCAGAGTAGGTTTAGTTTGTACTTACAGGGGTGGATGGAGTGGAATAAGAATTAATGGGTCGGAAATTTTTGATGGCCTTTCAGCAATTGCTTTGGATACCCCTAGCAATTACCAGGGGTAGATGCAGACAAATCTGTGACTAGTTTCCTGAGTAATAGATGACAAGGGACTGAAGGCCCTGAGCACTGAGGATAGTCCGGGAGCATTCTTCCCCGGGAAATTTTGAAAACTGCATACTCTAAAGTGTGACTTGGTGCATTTTCTGGTCAAAATTAGCTCGGTTTTCACGTTAAAAATGTAATGATAATGATAATGAAATGATAATTGTAATAACGGTTTATTGTCAGAATATCCACATAGTAGCTCTTCAGCTGACAAGAAACTATATACCTAACACTATCTAAAACTAATACATGTACAAAATATAATAATCAAAAATATTTAAACCACAGTGCATTCAGTCTGTACTATCATAAATAAATATTACATACTGTATATAACCATTGAAACGTTATATTATTGTATCCTGTTCTTCAAGAAATTTAATATTTTCTTACACAAATCGTTGAAGTTCTTAGTGTTTCTTGCAGTATGCCGAATGGCAGCTTATTAATTGTATTGTGATAATTGAATTTCCCCTGTCTAATGCTTCCCTTTTTATTACCCTTTAGATTAGGTTTACTGCTAATTAAATTTCACCCAAACTAGCCACTTCTATTAACTAGTTGTTATCCATTATCAAACTTACTGAAATGGCACTGTGGTAGTGACACACTTGAAATCCCAGTCTCCTTTGGTCACAGCACACAATAGACATATTCCTTGCATCTACAGTAACTAGTACTACCCTTTATGTAAAATCTCTCTTCTGCAGTAGACGTATTTTATACTGCAAAACTCTGTAACTATAATATTTGCAAATTTCTTTTATATGCAAAATATAGAATTCTGAATCTGATTTGTGATGCAACTCAGCTGCTTCAGAATCACTCATGGTAGAAAATAAAGTGCTGCTGCAATAATTTGGAGCTGGATAAACAATCTTAAACCCAGGCAAATTGGCCAATTTTATAAAAGAGTCTATACTGTCAATTAATTGACTTGATACACTTTACTTTGCTGCTATCCAGTTAAAAATGAACAAAATAACATTAATTATTTATTAAATAATATAAATTATTTTTTCCCAGACTTAGGGCCTGTTTACATGAGACTTTTCGTCCTGGGATGAAAGTCATCCTGGGATGAGACTACCCCGGTGTTTGGTCATTTTCTTGTTACTGTTTACATGGTTT
>JAOCNB020059724.1:0-12796 GCA_026546465.2 Palythoa caribaeorum | reverse complement strand
CCCGCCTCGACTAGCACCTGCTATTTGCGGGCGGAAATGGACCTCCGTGCAAATGTAAATGTAAATTGTTATTAGTTGAATTAATTAAGTTATTTTAATAATAAATAAAGGTCAGTGATGAGATGACTACTCGAAAGGCAAAGAGAAGCATGCATGTATACAATGGGCATCATAACCCTTTCAACCCCTGGCAATTTATCAACATCTAGCTTCTCCTTACATGACCCACACAAAATAATATAACTGGTAATGAGGAATAAGGATTTAATCGAATGGAATAAACTGTGGACGTTGGAAAGCCAAATTCTCCCAAACTGCTTATATAGAAAGTATGGAGCTCAGTTGAGAGCATTTACCAACACGTCAAAAGCTTTTCAGATACAATGACAGTCTTAATTAGGATTTTGGGAGGGGTGGGGAGCTCAAACTGTGTCACACTCATTGTACTTAACACATCACCCATGTAGTGTTTTAGTATAAACTGCATAACTATTTTAGATTGAGCAATAACCGTGAAAGGGTTAGGTTGACCCTTTAAGCCCCAAACACAACAAATGACTTGTTGGTAAATTCTCTCAACTGAGCTCCATACTATATATAAATAAACAGTTTGGGAGAATTTGTCTTTTCAACTTCCACAGTATATTCAATTTGATTAATTCCTTATTTCTCATTACCAGTTTCATTATTTTGTTTGAGTTACGTAAGGAGAAGTTAAATGTTGATAAATTGCAGTTTGGAAGGATTTGGCTTTTCAACTTTCACAGCTTATTCCACTTGATCAATTCCTTATTTCTTACTACCAATTATATTAGATTTATGTAAGGAGAAGCTTGATGTGGAGTGTACTTTTGTATGGGTCAGAATTGTGGACACTGAAAAAGGAAGATATCGGGAGATTGGAAAGTGAAGAGATGTGGTTTTGGAGGAAAATGGATAAGCTGAACGGAAAAAGTGACAAACGAGGAAGTATTGCAAAGGATTAGAGAGAAAAGAACATTGATCTTGACCATCTGTAACCGGTAGAAGAAGTGGATCGGCCACGTTTTGAGACACCAGAGTCTGCTAAGGGATTTCATCGAAGGGAGATTAAACGGAAAAGGGGGCAGGGGAAGGAAGAGAATGAGGTTGTTCGATCATTGGCGAAAGAAAGAAAACAATATAACAAAAAAATACGGAGAGATCAAACCTAGGGCTGAAGATTGGGATGTGTGATGCTAAACCTGCCACACGGCAGATAACCAAGATAGATAGATGGATAAGGAGAAGCTATTTAAGCTAAATTGCCTGAAGCTTGAGGGGTTAAGGGTTTCCATGTTGACCCTGGCTGTGCCCATGCAAACTTCTGAAACTTACCTTAATTCCACTAAGCACTTCATTCATTATTTTGGTTCTTTCATCCTTGAGTCTCATCTGTTTCACCTGCAGTTAATCAGTATTTAGTATCACAATTAAACCATTTATGCTAAGTAAGCTAAATCCATTTACTAGCCTAATTGGCCCATTGCAGCCGGTGCTTACAGTATCTCCAGTTTCTGTAGTGTTAAGCTGATGATTCCCCCTGGTCAGGATATAGTAATCCATCACAGATTAGCCCTAAGTAGAAGCTAGTACTCATTTTACCTACTTCAGGACGATGGAAAGCCGAGTAAACTTTGGCAGAAAAGAAGGTCACACAAAGGCAGAGATCTTACAAGTTTGCCAATTACACCGCCCTAATATAGATTGCATTTTTTTACTTTAACCTGGAAAAGCTAAGCTAAATCCTTTTATGAGCATAGGTGGCCAATTGAAGCCGGTGCTTATCTCCGGCTTCTGTAGTGTTAAGCAGATGAGAGTCATTGACTACCCCTGAACGGGAAACTAATCCATCACAGGTTAGCTACCATCAGAAGTTGGTACTCATTTTACCAACCTCGGGAGGATGGAAAGCTGAGTCAACTTTGGTGGAAAAGAAGGTCACACAAATGTTCAACACTCGGCTGAGCCGGGGTTTGAACCTGGGGTCTTGTAGTTATAAGGCAGAGATCTTTCTAACTGCGCCAATCACACCGCCGTTATTGTAAGGGATAAAGTCTCATTTTCCTCAATATCTGAAAACTCATTAATAAAAATGTCAACTTCAGTTCTGTCCTGTGTATATGCTACTGTATAGATCACTTATATCTGACACATATGTACAAAATAAAACATGCACGAGTTCAGCTTTAATGGGATGTCTCTAAGAATTCAAGACAACAACCAAATAAATGTCAAGTTCTCTTAATAATGCAAACTTTCCCAGCCCAAGTATAAGTATAAAAAATCGTATGACTGTGTATTCGTGATGATTTATGAAAGCGGTGATGTTTTGAAAGGTTGCAAAATTGCATAAGCCAAAGGCCATTTTTGCCAAACTGTTAACCAGGTCTGTGTAGCTTTCAACAGAGTTTTAATTTTTCTCATTTTCTTACAAAACAGTGGAGCTCTTCCTTACAAACACCTCGCTAATATGACAACTAAAGTCTACTACCATTTTTTGGTCCGGGAAAACAGCCATGCATTTTTATATAAAAACACCCCATTAACATGCCATCCGTTTACTACTTCCAAAGACCAGGGTTTTTTTAAGTTTCAGAGCGCATATTTCTTTGTTTTGAGCCTCGTTATTACGGCCACTTAAGCCCAGATACAAAACTCAACAAGTGAGAAAACTGTGTCTGTTACATGTCACATCCAAATTGTTAGTATGAACATGTTTATTTAGTTGTTTTGAAGTGTGACAGATAAGGTTACCGTATACCTTCAGGGGTGTTTTGCGTCAAAACGACATAGCGCATCTGTCTTAAACCGTAGATACCTAAACCTATATATCATATTAAAGCTTCTAGAGCTGGCTTTCGAACTATACTAAAAATTTTCAATTAAAATTAATCTTTAGTTTTTTTTTACATTCTCTAAAAATGAGCGACAAAATCGCCTTTCGAGAGTTCCAAGTCACAGGAAATTTGTTCGTTTTCCCTAAAATTTTCGCAGTAGCTTCTTCAAAACTTTTAATATAGTTCGAAAGCCCGCTCTATAAGCTTTAATTTGATATGTGGGTTTAGGTATCTAAGGTTTAAAACAGAGGCGCTGTAGCGTTTTGATGCAAAACACCCCTGAAGGTATACGGTAACCTTAAAACACACATAATTTGAAATAAATCAGCCATGAATGATGAAATATGACCCTACCCTGTTAATACGACCACCCCATTAAAACAATCAACCTGTTAATACAACCATGTTAATACAACCATCCCGTTAATACGACCACCCCATTAATAGAACCATCCTGTTAATACAACTACGCCGTTAACACGAACACCTCATTAATTCAACCTCCCTGTTAATACAACCACCCAATTAATAAAACCACCCCGTTAATATGACCACCGCGTTTATACGACCACTCAGTTAATACAACCATCCTATTAATATGGCCACTCCATTAATACAACTACCCGGTTAATACAATCACCCCATTAATACGACCGCAGCATTAATACGACCACCCCATTAAAACGACCACCCCATTAATACAACCACCCTGTTAATGAACCACCACATTAATACAACCAACTCGTTAATACGACCAAATTCAGTATTTAGGCCTGTTGGTGGTCGTGTTTTCAGGGTTCCACTGTATATAATTTTTGGCACTGCCTAAATGTGTGACTGGGTTTCCTGTGGTATGGGCATGCACAGATGGACACAAACAGAGAAAATGTAAGCCATCCAAAATGAAATCAATTGATTTACCATTTCTTTTAAGGTAAGGTGCTCCGCTCGCGTGGGCCTTCGACCCCAACGGAGCTTTAACCTATTTATGCATTCGAGATATTTTGTTGGGAATATAATTATCTATGTTACAGTTTCATTTTCTAGTCCTAAATCAAGCATGACTGGGGTCCAATTTGTGGAAGCCTTTGCTTCATGATCTGCTAATTCAAAACAAACCTGTAATCGCCGACATATCTTTGTAATAACAAGGTTCAACGGGATCATGAGTAACAACACAGCTACACCAGCCAGAACAGACACATCCATCACGTCATATAAGAAATATATTGCCACTGTAATCTGTAAAGGAGCTGACCACATCATGTTCAGGTTAGTCATCAACTCCATCAGTCTCTGTGCATCCACTGACATCAAGTTGACCATCTCACCAGCTGTAGTCTGTCTTCGAGCTGAACTGCTGAGTTTAATTGCCTGAAAACAGAACAAGGGATCAAGTTTTCCAAACTACTCTCAGGGTTCTCCCAAGTGAGGCATAGTAGGAGAAGATAAAACTGAAGTAGGGGGAGAAGTCCGAGCGCCGAAGGTGCGAGTATCTATGGGGGTCTGGGGGCATGCCCCCCAGAAATTTTGAAAATTTACAATCCCTATAGAACTGCATATCCTGCCTTTTCGGAGCACTATGGTGGACAAAAGGAATCGAAACTAGTTGCTCAAACCTTACTCCATCATTTTTACTTCATGATTCTAATGTTGTAAGACAAACAAAGTCAATATCTTTACAAGCTGTTGAAGATGAACAGTTACAGAACAGCAGAAAAAAGGGGATTAGGATTCTATCCTAATCCTTCGGGGTTTTCAACCATCACTATGTCTATCCAAGTAAGATAAACTGAACAGCACAAAAACCAAGTGGCAAAAACATACAACCAGAGAACAACAGCGAAAATAGATTTGAACTATTGAAGAAACAGATGCAGCTCAATATCAGTGTTATCTTTTGCATCACAAGGAGAAAGTTTTTCGTGTGTACACAGTTTTCTCTTTCAAATACCTACAAAAATGTGCAAATGACAGAGCCGGTGTGATCTTGCTTAGTACACGGAGAAAATCACCGGTCGACGGCCCTTCTGGAGAACACTAGACTCTTAAGTGCCAAATAAATGGGGCGATCAAAATAAACTGAGGAAGACATTTTTTCAAAATGAAATAAATGGGGGTTCCAAATAAATGGAGGATGGGAAGTTTGATAAATAGCTTCTAACTTTCAACAAAAAAACATAATTTACTAACATAAAAACCCTTCAAGGTAAAGATCTCTAACATTGACTGCCTCTTTTATAGAGGTAAGAGGTATTTCACCCAAGCGACAAATTGTTTTTAATAAATTTACCTAAAATCAAACAACATTTTTCTGAAGGAGATCTAGAAAATTTGTAACTTGACCAGGTTTTAGACAGATAAAGTATTTCTTGAGCAAAATACAAGCAACTGAATGTGGTTCTTACAATAAATTATAATAACATGCTGCCATGTTGGTGCACCTTGGTGGTACACCATTGCAGAGCTCTAAATAAACCCTCTCAGGCCCAGGCAATTTATTAACATCTAACTTCTCCTTACCTAACTCAATCAAATTAATACAGCTGGTAATGAGATATAACGAATTGATCAAGTGAAATCAGCTGTGGAAGTTGAAAAGCCAAATTCTCCCAGACTGCTTATACAGAAAGTATGTAGCTGTACCAAGCATCATTCTGATGTTGAACCTAACAAAAAACAAATATGCCACCTGCAACTCTTTCAGTTTGTGATGTCTTAACGAATTTCAAAGTTACAGCGATTTTCGGCCTCAATTTTTGTCCAAAACCTAAAGAAATTAAAGTACACTTTTGGACTTGCAGTCTGTCATTATCATAGCTTTTTTTAGAACTGTCACAAACATGTGGAGCTTTTAAGTCCTAAACTTTGATTTTTGAAAATTTAGTACTTTTTAGGGTTTTTTTTATGACTGTACAAACCATGTTGGACTTAACAAACAGGAGGTCCAAATAAGTTCCGGAAAGGGGGAGATTGAAAAAAAGCATACCAGGACATAATTATTTACATGACTTGTATTATTAGAGACCTCTAGATCTGAGTTCGAGAACGATTACAAGATTTTAACCCGTTAAGCCCCAAACACAACAAATGATGTGTTGGTAAATTCTCCAAAATGAGCTCCATACTTTCTATATAAGCAGTTTGGGAGAATTTGGCTTTTCAACTTCCACAGCATATTCAATTTGATCAATTCCTTATTTCTCATTACCAGTTATATTATTTTGTTTGAGATATGTAAGGAGAAGTTAAATGTTGATAAATTGCCTGGGCTGAAAGGGATAAGAGTATTGCACATTTACCAGCAAACTCGTTGTCAAGAGGGCAACTTTTGCTGTCAGAACACTTGTCCTCTCGACAACAAGTTTGCTTGTACAAGTGCACACGCTCTTAAAGTGTCTGTTATTGTAACTCTATATTGAATAAACAAGTATTTCAAAACATTTTTTAGTACCAAAACTGCTTTGCTACAAAGTCAGGCTTTAAAATTCTCATGCCGGCCACCACCAAGTTGCTAAGTCTGGGTCATTTCACTATTTCATTGTATTTCCATACAAACCCGATCATTTTTCAGATTGTTTACGCCAAAACATGATCGGGTTCGTATGGAAATACAATAAAACAGTAAAACGAACTTGCAAGAAGGGTCAACGATTCCTGAAGTGATGTCACGGCCTGTTCTGGACCCAGACTCCGCAATTAGCGGTCATCTTCGTTGGGCGTGGCAAATGCAAAAATTTAAAGCTCGATTTTGTGGAGAAAATGTGACGGAATGGAACATTTTTTAGGATACCTTTCTACGCATTCTAGAGATACCAAAACTGAAAAAAGTGCTGTTCGCGATTTTGTACTCAAACTCGCACTTGTTCTCAGATCTAAAGGTCTCTAATTGCAGATCAGAACGACAACAGACAACAGACCTTAGCATATACAATTCCTAGGATGCCTGACCGAATTCTCATCCCTGTACTGTAAGCAATGTGAAAGTACTGCTGCAGTCCGACAAGTTGAGCTACTGCTACAACCACCATGCAAACCATGTACACATAGCCTCTCCACCTATCACTGTTCTTCTTGTCTTCAGTGTACTGAATCAATAACCTGCAAAAAGGGGTGGATGAATAATTCAATGATACTTAAACCATCAAGAATATATGGATGCGTTTCTTTGAGATGATCTGGATCTGGATTGATGATCCAAAATCACTCGGATCATGGCGCATCAAAGGAACCAATGAATCCGCTCTGGAGAAGGATTTGTAAATTCCTTTGATGCACCATGATCCGAGTTATCTTGGATCATTGATCCAGATCTGGATCATCCTGAAGGAACGTACTCTATTACAAATGTTGACACATGCTTCTTTTTCTCAGAAGAAAACCTTCTGAGTCTCTAACGGGAATCGAATCCATGACCCTCTGACCGGTAGTCAGAGGGTCATGAGTTTGATTCCCATCAGGGGCTCAGAAGTGTTTTCTTCTGAGAAAAGGAAACTTGTGTCAACAACAATATTTCTTCTATAATTACTTCCAAGCTGTAGATTTCACTTACTAATTTATAAGAGTATGGATATATTGAGCCTAGCAGTTAGCAGGGCATCTACCCGATGTTCCATCCACAAGAACCAAGTTAATAGACCCATTCCCTACGTGAGTTCCTGTAGCTCAGTGGGTAGAGCGTCTGACTGGTAGTCAGAGGGTCATGGGTTCGATTTCCGTTAGGGACTCGGAAGTTTTTTCTTCTGAGAAAAGGAAGCTCATGTCAACAACAATATTTCTTCTATAGTTATTTCCAAGCTGTAGATTTCACTTACTAATTTATAAGAGTATGGATATATTGAGCCTAGCAGTTAGCAGGACATCTACCCGATGTTCCATCTATAAGAACCAAGATAAGTGATAAGTTCCTTCCCTCAGTGGGTAGAGTGTCTAGCAATCAAACTTCAAAGTTTATCCGAACATGTCTGGAACGTTGACTGGAACGTTTTGGCGCCAGTTACGCAAAAATTCTTAGATGATTTATCTGCTGTTTGGAAAAACATGGTGATAATTGGACAGAAATTCTTCTATTGATTTCCTATCATCCAACATTCAAACTGTAAAACACAAAATTCACGTATGCTTTGCTTCCCAAGAGCAAAGTGGCGCCAAAAAATTTCAGACAACCAGATAAACTGAAGTTTTCTTGTCAAAACTTTGAATTTTGAGTGGGCAACAAAACATGTTTTTTCACGTGTGTAAAAAGGTAGTTGCAAGTGACGGTATCTAGTACTGCCTAGAAACTATAAAAAAGAACCGTTCCACTCAAAAGATGACTCTCACTTTGTTATTCCTAATTATGATAATCTCCTTAATTACCTTAATAGATATGGCTGTACAAACAGCATAGTATCGTTTATGAGCTTGAAGAAGACAGCAATTCCAAAGTAGGGACCATACACTTTAGCCATGGCTTTTACCAGTGAGGGTGAATATTCTTTCTTGCCACCAACATATGATACTTCAACCTCATCTCCCTTCAGCTGAGCTGTCTCTGAAGACTCGGTTTTCGGACCATTCCTAGTTTTGTGAACTCTTCTTGATCTTCAAAAGAAAGCCAATATTTGAGTAGGTGTTAGCTAAGCTAATTCATTTGCCAGCCTAAGTGTCCCATTGGAGCCCATGCTTATCTCTGGTTTCTATAGTGTTAAGCATATGAGAGTCATTGACTCCCTCTGGACAGAACACTAATCCATCACAGGTTTAAGCCTCCAGCAGAAGCTGCTTTACCAACCCTTGGAGGATGGAAAGCTGACTTAGCTTTGGAAAACAAGAAGGTCAGGCAAATGCATTAGCCACAAGGTCCCAGGTTCAATCCATACCTCAGCCGAGTGTTGAACATTTGAGTTGCCTTCTTTTCTGCCAAAGATAACTCTGTTTTCCATTCTTAAGAGATCAGTAAAATGAGTACCAGATTCTGCTGTGGGCTAAATCTGCGATTGAATAGTGTCCCATTCAGGGGGAATCAATGACTCTTATCCTCTTAACAGGGCTTCTAACAGGGTGTGCAGGTGTGGGACTGAACAATTTGGTCAAACCCTGGATGGGACACTAATCTTTTGCAAATTAGACCACAACAGAAGCTACATGTTGTTCAAAGGTTTTGCATAAATTTTTCATTTATGATGGAAGTTAAGGAGGGATGGGACTAGTCCCATTCCTTCCGTTATGCTGTTTCTGTACACTTACTGTTGCGCCTTTTTCTGTTCTTTATCCCACTCCTGCTGCAGCTGAGGAACAATGGATGAAGCTTTGTTACTAGAACAAAGTTCCCACAGGTCGTTATCTTGTAGAGGTCTCTTGTAACCAGTGATAATCAACCTAGAATGGGTCAAAAATCACACGTAACTAATTGCCATCATGAGTTTAATTCATGTCTACTACTAAATTTTTGTTGCAAGGTCCCCCCTGTCACCATGTCCAAAAACTTTTTTAACATACTGAGTTCCCTTTGAAGTGGAACTAGTAGTTGTAGCTCTCACTAAGTGCCAGTGAGCACAAAACACAGTCAACGCTCGCCTTGCAAACACTTCACTATGGCAGACTCTTGTTCATATGGGTAGAAAATATTGCTCCTACCAAAAAAGTAATACCAATTAAACAAGATATTTTTAAAAAGTGTGCAATGGCTTGCTATGAGAAGTAGGAGAACATGTAAAATGATGCCAAGATCTTTCAGTGTCAGCTGAGTTTTCACCCCAACAGTCTAAGCTATAAGGTGTTTCCTATTGTAAGCAGTTGCCTTATGCCACACTCCCAAAAAACTCATACTGCAGTTGACTCAAATATTGTTAACTCGAGGAGAATTTTCTGGCCAGAGAAAATCAGAAACAAAGACCTACTCATGAGCTGTAACATGAAACCAATTTCTGCATGTGTCAAGAGAAGGTAAAGATAGCTGGACCAATCTTTTTGTTCTGAGAATGCTAAAGAATAGCCTGGCAAGAGTAGTACTAAGGTGGACTCCACAGGGGAAGCATAAGAGGGGCAGGCCCAAAATAACATGGCAGAGATCTGTCAAGGCAGAACTGAAAGATGTGGGACTGACATTGGAGACAGCTAGTAAACTTGAAAATGGTGGAGGCCCCTTGTGCCACTCAGGTACCAGAGGATGAGATAGCATGGGCAGCAGAACTGGGGTGAAGGGGGGCAATACCCGCCCAATAATTTTTTTGGGGGGAGGCCCGGCAATGATAATCTGGCTAACAACAGTAACTTTTGAATAGATTTGAATAGAAATTTCAGGGAGGGGGGATGGAGTAATAACGAACTTTTACAATTTCCATTGTGTCCCCCCTGCCAATTTTTTGCTTCTGCTGCCCATGAGAGAGATCAAGTGTAATGCTCGTGGAATTTGGCTGATAATCACTTGTTCAACACATTTACACCGATTAAACAATGCAGCTGTTATGTAATATATACTGGGCACTAAGTGACCATATGGGCTGTGGGCTTTGACCCTTACATCAGCTCACTTCTTTTTAAGGGTAGATGCAGGAGGTATTAATGCCTGTTAGCTATGTGGGCTTACATGTGGTGCTCAATTATAGTGGCTGCAATTTATAATCAGCGCAAAATAATGGCAGCGTGGTTGGCACAGTGATAGATCTCTACCTTCTAACAAGAAAGTCCCAGGTTTGATCTCTGGCTCAGCAAAGTGCTGAACATTTGTGTGACCTTTTCACCCAAAGTCGACTCAGCTTTCCATCCTCCCGAGGTCGGTAAAATGAGTACCAGCTTCTGCTGGGGGCTAAGCTACAACAGATTAGTTTTCCGTCCAGGGGAAGTCAATGACTCTTATCTGCTTAACACTACATACAGAAACTGGAGATAAAGGCCAGCTCAAATGGGCCACTTAGGCTTAGGTCCTTTGATCGTAACAGGATTTAGTTTAGTTTTATAAGTGTTCTTGTTGTTTTCTCAGCCACATCCTACAAGAGTTGCAATACTCTTACAGTTCTCCCCACTGAGTGGTATAGTGATGCTGTGCTGCTCTGCTTTTAATTATGTGTCACTCTGTTCTTTTTCCCCTAAAAAATGGAAGGCTAAAAGATTTTGATAATAAAAATGTTGCCAAGAAACATAAGAGTCAGAGTTCACCCCAGAGTAAAGATAGCAGAGTGGAAGCTCATAATCATATGTGATTAATTGACTTGACTTGCATAATGCATTTCATTGCCGAGGTTACAGTCATCGGCTGAAAAAAGTGGCCTTGGATATAGTTAAGCAAAATGACAATCGGTCAAACAAAAAAGCTGTTGTTTGAGCACACCTTAAATTTATAATAACAATACATGCACGGCGGTGTGGTTTGGTGCAGTGGTAAGATCTCTGACTTCTAACCACAAGGTCCTGGGTTCAACCCCTGCTCACCCAATTGTTGAACATTTGTACGACCTTATATTTTCTGCCAAAGTAATGACTCAGCTTTCCATCCTCCCGAGGTCATTAAAATGAGTACCAGTTTCTGCTGGGGGCTAACCTGTGATGGATTAGTGTCCCGTCCAGGGGGAGTCAATGACTCTCAACTGCTTAACACTACAGAAACTGAAGATAAGCACTGGCTCCAATGGGCCACTTAGGCTTGTTTATGTTAAAGGATTTAGCTTAGCTAGCATGTTTGATCAATACGACTGTAAGTCTTGCAAACTTTATATCAACATTATTTTAAGTCATCTACAAGTTCAACACTTACTTGCCATGCAAATAAACTCACCCTGTAAGCCACCAGAAGGTCAGTCTTGAAAATATATTAGCCTTTTGCTCTGGGCAGGGTTTCTACAAAAGTAACAGTGTATGCCAAACATATTTTGTTAGATGATACAACATTGAAGCAAAGTTTAAAAACATTAATTGTAAATCAACTGGCACTGTGACTTAAAAAAGTTGCATTATTTTCAAGATGGTGGTGCACAAAAAATTCAAACTGTGAAAGTCATAAAAAAATAGATATCCTCAGATGGCCTCTGTCCATGTTTTCAAATACAAAAATAATTTTCAAAGCGTTGGTGAGTTGATACAAAATTGAAGTATATAATTTCATAAATGAATTATCGTCATTGTAGGAATTTGAAAAAGCTGATGTTTCGAGCATTAGCCCTTTGTCAGAGCATCTGAAAAAGCTGAGAGAATGAAAGTTTGTATACTGTAGATACTGTAGTTCATAGATACAGAAATAATGCAAACAGATGAAAGACCATTGGTCAAAACTGATAATGATCAGATGAATGAAAAATGCTCAATAACCCTTTCAGCCCCAGGCAATTATCAACATCTAACTTCTCCTTACATATCTTAAAGAAAATGAGACAACTGGTAATGAGAAATAAGGTATCAATCAAGTGGAATAATCTGTGAAAGTTGAAAAGCCAAATTCTCCCAAACTGCTTATATGGAGCTCAGTTGGGAGAATTTACCAAAACGCCATTTGTCGTGCTTGGGGCTTAAAGGGTTAATACCATTAGGAGCCACTCCAAGTTTTTTTCCAAATACAGTCCTCTTGGGAAATACTGTAAGGTTCTTTCTTTCAGATGTGGTAATGAAAAAATATGAAAAAATGTTCATCTTACAAAAAGTGTCTTATTTCCCAACTAAAAGGACTGTTAGTATTGCAAAAACATTGAGGCCATCCAAGGTAAACTTGGTATATGCTACATATGGCTAATCTCTACAAGTCACATGACCAAGTTCCTGACATCAGGTTCATTGAAGCTTACATTTGAATGGAATATGAAGGCTGTTTTTGGGTAAATCATTTACCTCAAGTTTCTTTGCTATTAATTTGAAACATTTCTTGTAAGGGAAGCCTCACATATCGATTTTGCCCACAAGAAACGTCAATTTTACGTTTGGGGGTGGGGGGGTTGACAGAAGTGACGTTTCTCTGTGACACGTCGTGG
>JAOCNB020059626.1:0-12805 GCA_026546465.2 Palythoa caribaeorum | reverse complement strand
CACCTAACCAGCTAGACTAGCCAAACAGGTATGTTACCAGCGAGGTTAACCAGACAGGCACCTTACCAACTAGGCTAACCAGACTGGCACCTTACCAGCTAGGCTAACCAGACTGGCACTTTACCAACTAGGCTAACCAGACAGGCAACCTTACCAACTAGGCTAACCAGACAGGCACCTAACCAGCTAGACTAGCCAAACAGGTATGTTACCAGCGAGGTTAACCAGACAGGCACCTTACCAACTAGGCTACCCAGACTAGCACCTTGTCAACTAGGCTACCCAGACTGGCACCTTATCAACTAGGCTAACCAGACTGGCACCTTATCAACTAGGCTAACCAGACTGGTACAGTACCTTATCAGCTAGGCTACCCAGACTGGCATCTTATCAACTAGGCTAACCAGACTGGCACCTTATCAACTAGGCTACCCAGACTGGCACCTTGTCAACTAGGTTACCTAGACTGGCACCTTATCAGCTAGGCTACCCAGACTGGCACCTTGTCAACTAGGCTAACCAGACTGGCACCTTATCAACTAGGCTAACCAGCCTGGTACAGTACCTTATCAGCTAGGCTACCCAGACTGGTACAGTACCTTATCAGTTAGGCTACCCAGACTGGTACAGCACCTTATCAGCTAGGCTACCCAGACTGGTACAGTACCTTATCAGCTAGGCTACCCAGACTGGCATCTTATCAACTAAGCTAATCAGACTGGCACCTTATCAACTAGGTTACCCAGACTGGCACCTTATCAACTAGGTTAACCAGACTGGCACCTTATCAAATAGGTTACCCAGACTGGCACCTTATCAACTAGGCTACCCAGACTGGCACCTTGTCAACTAGGCTACCAAGACTGGCTTCTTATCAACTAGGCTAACCAGACTGGCACCTTATCAAATAGGTTACCCAGACTGGCACCTTATCAACTAGGCTAACCAGACTGGCACCTTGTCAACTAGGCTACCAAGACTAGCACCTTGTCAACTAGGTTACCCAGACTGGCACCTTATCAGCTAGGCTACCCAGACTGGCACCTTATCAGCTAGGCTACCCAGACTGGCACCTTATCAACTAGGCTACCCAGACTGGCACCTTGTCAACTAGGTTACCCAGACTGGCACCTTATCAGCTAGGCTACCCAGACTAGCACCTTGTCAACTAGGCTAACCAGACTGGCACCTTATCAGCTAGGCTAACCAGACTGGCACCTTATCAGCTAGGCTACCCAGACTGGTTTAGTACCTTATCAGCTAGGCTACCCAGCTGACTGGCACCTTATCAACTAGGCTAACCGGACAGACACCTTACCAACTAGGCCAATGAGACGGATACCTTACCAACTAGGCTAAAATGGTAGTGGCTGCACGCCTCATTTGGTATCGCAGAAGTCACGGGTTTGAGCCCTACTGAATTCCTGAAAGTGTTTGTCGAGTTCCTCCTTCGCACAAGTTTTAAAAAGTAATGCATTATCAAGAAGATAACCTTATAACGTCATTGCTAAATATATTGCTCAAATTAGAGACAGAGAGCAAGCTTTGTCTTGTGTCCAGTCTCCCATGTAAAACCAACACATCAATACGAAAGATGGATACCAGATATTATCCGGATTTTCTGAAATCAACAATATTTGTATGGATATCCAATGTCAAATATTGTTAAAAAAAAGTCTAGTTTTAAAAAAGCTAGTTATGAACTGAAAACTAAATTTTAGACAGAAATATTTAATGCCAAAACCTGTAGTCACACTAGCAACCGATCATGTTTTAGATTTTCCTTTCACTCCTCTGTAATTTACAATTTAATTTGGTACAACGCCGCACAGCTCGATGGTGTCTGCGAAGGTACAGAAGAACAGAAAGTGTCACGACCATGCTTGAAGAACTGGGTTGGCGAACTCTGGACCAACGCCGAGTAGACAGCCCCCTTACCGCCCTGTTTAAGATCACACAGGGGCTCCTCTTCGTGGACACTCATGGACTTCTGCGCCCAGTCACGCGCAAGACACGTCACACTCATAACAAAAGTTTTATTCCTCTCAAAACAAGCACAACCTCTGTGAGCGCCTATCATTCTTCTCTAGAACTGTAATACAATGGAACAATCTTCCCGCCTCTCTCTTTAATGAAAATGTAATCTGGATAATTTCAAAATCAAAATCAGTCAAATTCACCATCTGCCTTTAAATTAGCTAACCTGTAGACGACCCCCCAACCATCAATCCTCATTTATAAGGGGTAGGTTGTAATTGGTAAAAACAAAAATTACCACAAGAAAGATTACCGTGTCAAAGCCTTGTCATAACTGAATTTCTGGCAATTTTCCAACAGGTTTATGCGCCGACTGACTTTGGACCAAATAGGAGAACGTGCTAGAATCAGACGTCTTGCGCAACAAAAAAAATTAAACCGAATGCTAATAGCTGCCATCTTGGCGTTCATTCTGAGCTGGTCCCCATACTGCTTTGCAAGTTTAGTCTCTAACTTTGAGGGACATCATGTGATCCCACCTTCTCTCTCGCTTGTTCCAGAAGCGATGGCAAAGGCCTCCGTAATCTACAATCCTATAATATTTACCTGTTTCAATAGATCCTTTCGTACTACCCTTGTGAGAATGATTTGTGCCTTGGTACTTCGTATCAACTGTTGCCATGGTGAACCTGAAGAGGTACCTGGGAACAATAACAACGTCAACTGCTTATGCAGAAGTTACAGCGAACCTCACTTAGGTACTCGGATACAAGGACAACGAGTTCGTGCCTTCACCATAGTTGAGAGTATACAACTGTACTAAGGATTAAACCTTGAATGTATAAAGGGAGTCGGGTTGGCGTAGCGGTCATCACTCACGCCTCCCACCTCTAAGACCCGTTATCGTATCCTGGGATCCGCACGTGGGCGTAGATTTTTCGACTCTCAATCTGACTCCAAGGGGTTTTATCCGGGTTACTCCGGTTTTTCTCCCTCAGTAAAGTCGACTCCCAATAAATTATAATTGACTGTGCTAAGTTAGTTTAGCATAGAAGAGCCGCCCTGTGAATTGCTTAAAAAACCGTTATTATTAATATTTTTATTATTATTCGCTAATACTCTCAAATAAATGGGATTTTATAAATATACTCTGATATGTCTAAGAGTAAATAATAACAGAACAAATGCTGGAAAAAATCAGATGCCCCGAGTGGGAGTGTTATGATATCTCTTAGACACATCAGGTTTCAAATCTTACAGTTTGGCTTTGTAGATTGCCCAATTTCTATCCCGGTCTTTTTTTCTTTCTATATATTTGTAAACACTAGTTTGCTTTCTTGCTTCTCTTGAGGGACAAGAAATGAATGGAAACTGCTGGACGCGGCTGGGCTTTTGCGCGGTTCCAAGATTTCTTAATAGCGGGTGTAAATGTTTGTCCGGGAGCAAGTGTAATCCCGGGTGACTTTCAGGCTAGAAGCAAATCACTAGCGTAAACATGTAAAGGGATCCTTCGAGAGCATAAAAAATGTTGGTGACACTTCTGTAACCCGCACAGAGTGGTATTACGGGGCATTTTAAACAGGGGTATGATTTCCAACCATGGAAACGAGACTCTGAAACGAAAACGGCTATATCTCGGTGCCGTGTCGACATATTTTTACCAAATAAAAAAAAACGACGCTCTAAGTAAAAACCATTATAGCTCTTCGCCGTTTCAACAACGTCCCACCAAAATTGCAGAATATACATGAAATTCGTCCAGTGAAACAAATACATCACGTTGATACTCTGTCTTTAGTACTCAGTGTAGGTCACGTGATAACGACTGCATAGAAGCGAGGCTCTAGAAAGGTTAAGAAGGGGGTATCGTTGATGTTACCAACATGCGGGATTTTTATCGATTGAACCCCTACTATTTATCCCATGGAAATTTGGGGGATGGTATCTATAATTTTATTGGTAAACTACCAAGGCCCTTATGATTACATGGATTCATTTAATAAGTTTGAAGAGAAGCGATTACCAACAAAAGATGATTTTTATAGTATCATGATGAGCAATATAACCACGCTCAAAATGTGTGGAATACGTTTAATCTACAATCAATGGGTAGATTCCATAACTTATATCTAAAATCTGACATACTTCCAGCTACTACCTGATGTTTATGAAAATTTCAGAAAGACTTGTATGCAATATTATAAGCTAGTCCATGCCACTATTTCTCATCTCCAGGACTATCTTGGGATGCTATGTTAAATATGATTGACATCAAACTGGAGTTAATGACTGATATTGATGTGTTTCAATTTATTGAAAAAGGTATGAGAGGAGGTATTTCATATATAGCTACTAGATATGGTAAAGCAAATAATAAATGCATGAAAGATTATGATATCAAGCCCCATCAAAGTATCTTATGTATCTAGATGCAAATAATTTATACGGATGGGCCATGAGTCAGCATTTGCCTACAGGTGGTTTCAAATGGTTGAGTGAACAGAAAACCAATAAAATATATCTCAATGCTTATCGAGTTGATAGCAAAAAAGGTGTGATATTAGAAGTTTACATTAAATACCAGGATTTACATAATATTCGTAATAACTATACACTTGGACCAGACAAAATAAATGTAAGAGGAGGTATGTTATCATCTTATTGCAAAATGATACAGGAAAAATATAACATATCCATTGGTCAAGTTCAAAAGCTATTACCAACGCTTAGTATAAAAAAGAGAAATACGTGCTCCATATTTCGATATCGGATTGAAGTTGAAAAAGGTCCATAGAGTACTTGAGTTCAATCAATCACCATGAATCACCATTGTTAAAGTAATATATTGATATTAATACAGAGAAACGTGAATATGCTAAAAGCTTATTTGAAAAGGATTTCTTCAAGCTTATGAATAATAGTGTATTTGATAAGACAACGGAAAACATTCAGAAGAGAGTGAATGTAAAGCTTATCACTAATGAAAAGAAATTATTAAAATTAGCTGCTAAACCAACATCTACATCTCATCAAAAATGTTCAATGAATATTTAGTTGCTGTACATCAAATCAAAGAAACACTAACTCTAAATAGGCCAGTATATGTGGCTATGTGTATCCTCTACCTTTCTAAAGTGCTTATGTATGGCTTCCATTACAAATATGATAGTCTATGCTATGAAATTGAAACAAAAGACGTGTACCAAGATTTCTGGAATGACCGAGATACGTTCGATAATAGTGACTATCAAAACAACTCACCGTTTTATGATACAACCAATAAGAGAGGTTATCGGTAAGTTCAAGGACGAAACTTGTGGTTGGCCTATAGTTGAATTCGTTGGCTTACGATCAGAAATGTATTTATACACGGAAAGATAATGTTTATGGTGGTAAAACTGCTAAGTGAAATTAAGAAAATTATAATCAAAAAGAAAATCAAACATGAGGATTATAAAAGCATATTATTTAATATAAAAAGCAAATGCATCATCCAACGGGAAAAAAAGTCAAAATTATCAGCTTAGAAGTTATTAGATAAATAAAGTATCACTATCTTGCTTTGATGATAAACGCTGCATTCATGAGAATGGTTTAACAAGCTATGCATACGGACATTATAAAATCTGAAATATATAACGTTGAAGTTGATCTTCAGAAATAAAATCTGCAAGGTGCAATCTCGACAGTCTTGGACCAAGTTATTACAGACTTAAGTATAACGCTTCTTGAGTTGCTTTATAGAGTATGGCATTTTGATATAAGATGTTTCACAAATTTGACTCACAAACGGCTCCGAGTCTCACAACTGTGAAAACGTTCACAACATTAACTCACAAATGTAAACAAAATATGTGAAGAATCTTATTGGTCATCTAAGCAAATGATAAGCTAATCCTCCCATGCAAACCGACAACTTAAGACGGTAAATTTGATAAGTCTTCACTCCACATGACGCATGTCAACGGGTATCTTCACTCTGTATGACGCATGTCGACGGGTATATTTTTTTATATTAATTCGCCCACGCAATTGCTTATCCTCAAGCCTTTTTAATCCCTCTAGTATACAATGTTTGTTTTACATATAAGAGATTCAAAATTGATTTCCAAAATAAAATATAGTGAGTGAAAAAGGGTCAGAGTAAATGCGCTTGAATTCTAGCCAGAAAATCGAAAATCAAAATAACGGTCTCGGGTTTGTATTCAATAATTGTATTCGGTATTTGATTACTATAGTTAGTGATAAAGGGTATGAGTTATTGCACTTGTTTTACCCTCAGGCGTTTTAGTAACGCAATTATTTCCAGTTGGATATTTCAGCATTTGTATACAGCATTGGATTAGGTTTTTTTTCAGGTTTTGACTAACATATAGTTTCCATAAATATTCACCAACGATAGGAAAGTAGTATTGTCATTGGCGTCGTGCGAGATCATTTTGTAAAATGGTTTCGCACCGCCAACTTCTATAATACTGTCGAGCGTACTTTTAGCTACATACTATGCTTCGTTTTGTGCTTATATTTGCACTGAAAATCTGTAGGTATAAAGAATCGTAACTCAATTCGACTTGATTGTGCAATTGCTAATGTCTAAATTTCTTCACTTCATTCACATACTCACCTTTAGGGTGATTGGTACATGGGTCTTTGCTATCAGAGCACAAGTACACAGGTCAGCGCAAACTACTGACATGGAAATCCACTGGAAAGAGAACAAAAGTGAAAGTGAATGACTCAACAGTAGATCTATAAGAAGGTTAAAGTCTGTTTGTGAGAAGGTTGATGGTCTGCCAGACTCGCCGAAGGATGGACATAGCAGAAGCTGTTGGCGAATATCGTTCACTAGCTTCCCGACTACTTTTCGCCGCAGATGGCACAATGCTACATTGCCTCCAGAAAAGTGCGTTTATGTCCCTGATTGAAAAGGAGACACCTGTGACTACAGCTAATTGTGAAACAACAACACCGGTAGCGCGGAAGAAAGTGGACATCGATGGCATGGCGGAGGTGCAATCGCTCAGTAAACCAAACACTATTAAGACTTGTGCAGGCCTAACCAGCATTATACAGACACCGTTTTTGACTGAGACAAAGTGCAACTGGTGTTTGATCGATATGACGTCCCGCTGCCCTTGAAGTTTGCCACTTGCACGAGAAGACAAGACTTAGAGCAACTCTTTTTATACAAAATTAGCGATAGCACGCAAATCGCTTAAATAACTATGAAGCATCTGTTGTCCCACACCAAAACAAGGATGGAACTAACCAAGTATCTGCCTGCCAAGTCTATTCTTAGGGTGGAACAAAGGCGTACGAGTCTTGTCGTGGCTTTGTGAAAGGATTGCAAGGCAACACAAAGAGATGCGAGTCATTTCTAAAGTTCCCAGGAAGAAATGGACACGAAACTCATACTGCATGCCGTTGATGCCGCCGTAAACAGAGCTACAGAAATCAATATTTTCTCTCCAGATACAGATGTATTTATCCTCTTGTTGAGAAGGTATCCCGAACTCTGCAGAGACGTTTATTTTGTCACCGGCACAGGACAGTGGCATAGATGAATCAAGACCCTTGACCCTTGATTCATACCCTTGTCCATTCTAAGCTTGAATCATTACCCGCTCTTCATGCTATCAGTGGCGCAAAATTAGATATAACTAGCAGATTCGCAAACAAGGTATGGCTCAGTCGGTGGAAGATCTCTATGGATGCCGATAAAGTGACCATTAATCCACTTGCTGAACTAGGAACAAGAGAGCAATCATCAGTAGGCACAATGGCTACTATTGACAAGATCATCTGTTGGCATGTGGCCCCCAAGACAGTGATCACGACAGTCAAAGAGCTAAGGCATTCTGGTCGGCTTGTAACAAAATTTAGGGAGAAAATTAGAGAATTTTTCTCTGAAGTAGGGATCTTAGGGATAAATAACAATAAAATAGGGCTATTTTGGGATTTTAAGTAGGAAAAAAATGCTTACATTATCTCAGTCTCCGATATTTATAGTCCTATGAAAATTAGTCTATGAAAATGCCAGTGACTAAGACTAAAAAAGAATTGTGCAATTTTTGTCGTAAAATGACTTATATGGATTAAATATTAGAGATCTGAAGCCACTGATTGGTATTGATGTCATCAGTCTGTAGACTGATACAGGTTGAAGGATCATCTTTAGACTTAGTCCACAGATAAACGTCTGATGCAGATTCATATCAAGCAATTTCAATGACACCAGTCACACAAAAACATGATCATGCACAAAAGAAAAACAGAATAGGTATTTTTAGGAAAAATTTGAAAAATTGCCGTGTTAAAAAGAGAGCTTTTTAGAGGATGCAAAAATAATTAGGGATGTTTAGGAATTTTAGGGCCACCAGAATGCCTGTCAGTTCCGGATGAAGCAAGCCCAGTATGAGAAACTATCCTATACGCAAGCAGCCCTCAAACAGACCATTTATGTGGCAAACTACCAAACACTGATGTGAAACCACTGTTCCCTCCCCAGACCTTCCGTCGCCGTAGAGTATGAATCAAAGCTAGAAGCTTAAGATGATCACTGAATGTTTAGCTCCTGCGCCGAATGCAATCATTTAGTTGGTCCAGTGTGGCCGTAAGACAAGTTGCTGTCCTATAAAAAGGTGTAACTGCAGAAAATATGGGCTCGACTGCAATGACCTGTGTGCTTGTACTGATAGAGAAGACCCATCATTTTGAAGATGAATAATAAAGGCAAAATGAAGAAACCAGGGACTGATATAGCACTCGCTCGATCAACGAACATTGTCAAAAATAGCTTTGTGATCAAGTCTGCTTTGGGTGAGGCTACACGTGCAAAGTTTTGCGTGGCGATACCGATACGATATACGAGACAAGATCAGCAGGCATTTGGCTGTTAGTTTTGAAATGTTGATTTTGTTTTCTTGTTTCAGCTTTTATTTTGAACTATTTTTCTTTTATTTTTGTAGTCTTGTATTTATATTTATATTTGTGTTTTCAGCTTTTATTTTTGCCTTTCGAATTTGGTATTTTTAGAACAAGTTCTAGAAATTTCTGTGCTAACAGAAAAACAGGATGACAGAGAACTCTCTCACAGTGATTCGCTTCTTATCAAATTTACTAGCTATTGTTTCATTAAAAGGGAGCAAGCTAAAATCCTTCTATTGTATCCCTACAGAAGCCCAGGCGAGTAGATAGGAATAAATACAGAATATTTTAATTTTAACGTTTTATTATAATAGCATTCTATCATTTTATTATAGTAGCACATTAGCATTTTAGCACTATCTGACTTACAATTCTTTCTATATTATATTTGTATCTGCGCATTTGAACATCTATATACGAAAAATGCGCATTATAAATTTCATTATTGTTATTATTATTATTATTATTAATACGTTTTGAAGATGAACGCATATTCATACTTTGATTAGTTTAGTTAATTGTGATGTTCGCCATGATAAGCAAAAATTTGTCTAAAAGTTTACTTTGTGCCATTGATGCTAGACTTATTTTGCCATGTTACTGTAGAATTTAGTTTCCATTTCCTCATATGTATACGAACTGCTTCAATTCTTTGTCGGCAGCAAAAACAAGGCTCGGCACAATGAAGCTCTCCGATTCCTGCGGACCGAAACTCTGTTTAGTAGGCTATTTTATCCTTGCTCTAATTATACCGTATAAGCTTAATGAGAAAAAGAAAAACAGAAAAAAGACATACTAAATGTTTGTAAATAAGGCCGTTTGATGCAGCAAGCGGTACGAATCTCGTTCCCTATGCGCAACTTAGGGCGTTGAGTTGTCCGTGTTCTTCAAAGTTCCTAACATTCAGTTCATGGCATAACTTCAGGGCAGACTTTGTTTGATTGATCTTCCATGCTCAGATTCAGTAACTGAAGTTTGGAAGCTTACAGTATAAAAAATGGATGGTTATATCAACCCTTTATTTTTTGGTTAAATCACGAACCATTAAAAAATGGTTGAAGCGACCCATTAAATATTAGTAGAATTACTAAATGGTTAATCAACCAAAAGAATAATGGTTAAATTTACCATTTAAATTGGTTGTATTTTAACCATTTTCAAATAGGTTGACACGATCAGAGTTCTTTAAGGTCAAATCAACCTTTTTCAATGGTCACATTTGTACCATTTTATAAAAGGTCAATACAACCGAAAATAAGTTAATCAAATTAGCTATCTAAATTGGTTCAATTTTTACCATTTTCAAAAATATCAAAACAAGCAAAATGATTTAGATTAAATCAAACACTGAAAATGGTCATATTTCATATGGTCATACTTCATATGGTCATATTTCTAATTTGGTCAATACAACCTAAACGAATTTTGTCAAGTTAATCATTTTCTTAATTGGTTAAGGTTTTATCCTTTTGAAATATGTCAAAACAACCAAAATGATTCAGGCATGCATGCATTCCTTTTTTACTGACACTAATCCAATCTCCTTCATGATCTGCACAAAAAAAAACTAATTTAAGCTACAGCTAAAAGGTGTATGAATTTAAGCCAAGTATGTAAACTGTTAACAAAATTAATTTTGAAATATAGCATATCTAAAATCTAATCTGTAATTGGAAGTCTAAAGTTTGCACTCCAAAAGTCAAAACATTTTAATTCTAACTGACACAGAAACCGCAACAGCAAATTAAATTTAAAAACAGCCAAAATAGGCAGTTCAGAAAAAAGAATTTCAGATTAATCCCCATTTGTATCATGTCTATTTAGACAAAGATTAGTGGATAAGATAAATAAAACAAATCCTGTACGGTCCTCGATCTCGATCTTGCACTGTTTTGCATACTTAGAACTTTGACAGACATTACTTTTAAGAATTGCATGTGGAGGACTGGGCACTGGTTACCGATCTACGCCTCCCGTCGCCAACTATTTGTACGCGCTCAAAGCTTCGATGTGCAGGAACTGTGAAGAAGTCCAAAGCTAATGCACCCAAAAGTCAAAACATTTTAATTCAAACTGACACAGAAACCGGAACAGCAAATTAAATCTAAAAACCGCCAAAATACAACACTTAATAGCCGCTCGATGTTTTAAAAATTGCCTTTTGTTTGATTATTCACGTCATAATCTTCGACATGAAATTTTGGCTCCAATTCTCTAAAATATCTAAGCGATAAACACTTTGTTGCCATTTACAATTACAGTACGTCTTATAATAATACAACATGCAACAAACGGATGGATCGAGGCCCTTCTTGCTCATGCTTTCTACGACAATTTCATCTTTATTTCCCTCACGAAAATAGCAATAGTTTACTGTTGTTGGGGGAATATTCTATTCAATATAATATTGCAAATAGTTTGCCATGAATTAATACTTGAAAAATTCATTAATCATTCATGAGGGTGGAAGCCAATCCCAGTACAGTATTGAGATCACATGTACACAACTGTAAACTCCGATACACAAAGCAACTGTCTGAAAGCACGGGAAGGGATTGAATAAGTAAACCCCAATAATATTATTGGGGGAAATATTTTATTCAATATAATGTTGCAAATAGTTTGCCATAAATTAAGACCTAGCAGCTAGTTTAGTGAATAAAATGCCTAAATACCTTCAGATGTGGCTGGCTTTTTAATTATTCTTGTCTTATATGCCAGCGCTGCTTGGACAACAGGCATTGTTACTGTAATCATTTTATATAAATAAATAAAATTTCAAAAAAGTGTAATTATAGCACCAACTACAAAATACTAAAAGAAGTATGATTTATACATCTATAAACTCAGTAGAAAAACCTTTTAGTTTGCGCAGGGAATCACTCGACGTTGATTGTAACCATGCATGAGAATCAAACGAACATGACATATAACTGATAATTCGATTTATGAATAGTAAAACTCAGCAAAATATTTAACTTACCAGCACGTCTTGAAGAAGCTTTTATCATTCGTTTGGTTTTGCGTTCTGACTGATTGCTTGCTGCTTCACCGAGAAATTGGCTTTAAGTGAAACGATTGCGAGAGTCCGTTTTGGGCTTTTTGAATTTTTTTTTATACCACTGATGTCAACAAGACTCCATTGTTTACCATTGATTACAATTATTTGTTGCTGCGTCAAATAGTTTTGCATCTAAAAACGTGTTACAATTTACAAACAAGACAAAACTTGCGAACTTCTAATTATTTTTTGTTACTTATCTTGTTTCACAATGTTTGTAAACACAAAACTAACAAGCTTTGAGTGACTGCTGCTTTGAACACACATGTAATTGTGATAATTGTTTTATCCGAGAGTTGAATTTTTATAGATGTGCTAAAAAAATTTATGCGGAAATTTTAACAATTAGTCCCCTGCAAACGGTTCCAATATTTGTTTCAACATCCATTCGTTTTGTTGAATGGCAATGTCGAAACCGTTTGCCAAAGTCAAATCGATGTTGAAAGAGTTTAAAAGGATTTCAACTTTGCTTCAACAACAATTTGGGTTTTCTTTTGTTCTCAAAAATGTTGATGTTGTTGAAGCCGTTTAAATGCGCGGGCCTTTCAACTACACTCTTTTTGTTTTATAAGAATGTCGAGTTTTTCCACTGAGGCTGAACGTTCTTAAATATTTTCGGGATATCAGCTTCAAATGTTCTTAAACATGTTCTTAAAATATCTTTACTGATTTTGGACAATATAAATAAACATGTACCGTATGTGGTACATTTGTGTATACATTGATTTGTACATGTACTTTCTTGCCACTTTGTCTCATAGATATATACCTGAAAGAACTGCGATTTGGTAAATGAAAAAACATGTGATGTAAAATTGTTATCTGCGAACTTTAGTCAAG
>JAOCNB020059524.1:0-12806 GCA_026546465.2 Palythoa caribaeorum | reverse complement strand
ATCACGCTCCCATCAACTGTGTTCACTGCATCTGAAAGATCTAAAAAACGAAGAACATTAGTATGCCTACAGCTACGGAGACCAAGCTACCAGCTGTGTTCACTGCACCTGAAAGATCTAAAAAACGAAGAACATTAGTATGACTACAGCTACGTAGACCAAGCTCCCATCTGTCATCACTGCACCTGAACATCTAAAAAACGAAGAAAATTAGTATGCCTACAGCTACCTAGACCACGCTCCCATCATCTGTTTTCACTACACCTGAAAGATCTAAAAAACGAATAACATTAGTATGCCTACAGGTACGTAGATCACGCTCCCATCATCTGTGTTCACTGCATCTGAGGGATCTAAAAAACAAAAAACATTAGTATGCCTACAGCTACGTAGACCAGGCACCCGTCTGTTCGTAGTTTTGTCTAGAAAACAAAAAAAAAACAACAACAAAATTTACCATCAAAGATCTTCACTTCGTACTTTGTTGCCCTTTTGGTCTTTTCTGGGATGGAATTATCCAGCTTTCCACAACACGCGACGCGGCCGCCATTGTTTTAGTAGGTTTTCAAAACCAGCGAATTTCGCTGCTCGAGGACTATTGCTTATAATCCCCCCAGTAGCGCAGCCAACCAAAACGCAGGATTTGCAATAGTCCCCTAGTTGGGTGATAACAATTAACAATTAGTCGCCGAAGGCGACGTGATTATCGGCAAATAGTTACCGAGACGAAGTCGAAGTGACTATTTGCCGATAATTACGGAGCCTGAGGTGACTAATTGTTTTAGTATAAATACACTGGTGATTATTTCAAAAAGGAAAAAAGACACATTTAAAACGAATAAAAAACTTATTTCAAGCGAAAGCGCGCCGGCAGCCATTTTGCATAATCGCTGAAGGTGATTATTGTGTGATAGTCTGAGTCTGTCGGCCAAAAAGCGCGCGCTATTTTGTATAATCACCTGTGTATTTATACAAACATCAGTTAGTAATCCAAACTGAGGACGTCATAAGTTATACTTACCATAACACTTTCGTTTCCTGTGTCTCTACACCTGAAGGCTACACAAGAGGTTAAAAACTCGGTACCAATATGAATAAAAACAGGAAAAGACTAAATAATATCAACAGTTATTACCCAAAAAAAGCCCGTTACAATTATACTTACCACGCACTTACCACAGCTTTTTGTGTATCGACAACTGTGGGCTGCACAACGGATTAAAAACAAGGTACTTTTTCCATTTAAGTAAAGATATTCCTCTCCGAACCTGAAAATATTAAGAAATATATTAAACAGTTAGTAACCCCAATTAAGGATGTCACAAGTTATGATTAAATAACACCATAGCTTAAAGTGTATCTCAAGCTGTGGGCTGCGAGAGAGAGATTTCTCCTTTCAGTTTCATCGATCATTTGACGACTCAGACTACACAGCTTCACTGATCATCATCATCATCATCATTGTCATCATCCTCGTCATCATCAGCGTCACCATCATCACAACCACCACCATCATCATCATCAATATCATCATCATCACCATCATCATCATTTTTACCATCATTACCATTATTACTATTATTATTGGACTCATAATCATCATCATTACTATGACTATTGAAACATCATCAAACTACTGCTCATTTATATTACTCCCATTGTTTCTTTCGGTAACGGTAAGGGCTGTTGCATTAGTCTTCACTGCATCTGAAAGATCTAAAAAACGAAGAACATTAGTATGCCTACAGCTACGTAGACCACGCTCCCATCATCTGTCTTCACTACACCTGAAAGATCTAAAAAATGAAGAACATTAGTATGCCTACAGCTACGTAGACCACGCTCCAATCTGTCTTTTACTAAAGATGGGCTGACCAACGTCCACTCAGCTGTGGGCATACTAACGATCTAAAAAACGAAAAACATTAGTATGTCTACAGCTACGTAGATCACACTCCCGAATGGCTTCACTGCATCTGAAAGATCTAAAAAACGAAAAACATTAGTATGCCTATGTAAAGCTATGTAGACTACCCTTCCATCTGTCTTCACTGCACCTGAAAGATCGAAAAAACGAAAAACATTTGTATGCCTACAGCGACGCAGACCACGCTCCCATCTGTCTCCACTGCACCTGAAAGCTGTAAAAAACAAACAACATTAGTATACCTACAGCTACGCCGACCACGCTGCCATCTGTCTCCACTGCATCTGAAATGTCTAAAAAACGAAAAACATTAGTATGCCAACAGCTACGTAGACAAAGCTCCCATCTGTCATCACTGCACCTGAAAGATCTAAAAAACGAAGAACATTAGTATGCCTACAGCTACGTAGACCACGCTCCCATCAACTGTGTTCCCTGCATCTGAATGATCTAAAGAACGAAGATCATTAGTATGCCTACAGCTACGTAGACGAAGCTCCCATCATCTGTCTTCACTGCACCTGCAAGATCTAAAAAACCAAGAACATTAGTATGGCTACAGCTACGTAGACCAAGCTCCCATCATCTGTCTTCACTGCACCTGAAAGATCTAAAAAATGAAGAACATTAGTATGCCTACAGCTACGTAGATCACGCTCCCATCAACTGTGTTCACTGCATCTGAGAGATCTAAAAAACGAAGAACATTAGTATGCCTATAGCTACGTAGACCACGCTCCCTTTATCTGTCTTCACTGCATCGGAAAGATCTTAAAAACGAACAACATTAGTATCCTACAGCTACGTAGACAAAGCTCCCATCTGTCATCACTGCACCTGAAAGTTCTAAAAAAAACGAAGAACATTAGTATGTCTACAGCTACGTAGACCACGCTTCCATCAACTGTGTTCACTGCATCTGAAAGATCTAAAAAACGAAGATCATTAGTATGCCTACAGCTGCGTAGACCAAGCTCCCATCATCTGTCTTCACTGCACCTGAAAGATCTAAAAAACGAAAAAACATTAGTATGCCTACAGCTACGTAGACCACGCTCCCATCAACTGTGTTCACTGCATCTCAAAGATCTAAAAAACGAAGAACATTAGTATGCCTACAGCTATGTAGATCACTCTCCCATCATCTGTTTTCACTGCACCTGAAAGATCAAAAAACAAGGAACATTAATATGCCTACAGCTACGTAGACCACGCTCCCATCAACTGTGTTCACTGCATCTGAAAGATCTAAAAAACGAAGATGATTAGTATGCCTACAGCTACGTAGACCAAGCTACCAGCTCTCATCACTGCACCTGAAAGATCTAAAAAACGAAGAACATTAGTATGCCTACAGCTACGTAGACGAAGCTCCCATTATGTGTCTTCACTGCACCTGAAAGATCTAAAATACGAAGAACATTAGTATGCCTACAGCTACGTAGATCACGCTCCCATCATCAGTCTTCACTGCACCTGAAAGATCTAAAAAATGAAGAACGTTAGTATCCCTACAGCTACGCAGACTACAATCCCATCCGTCTTCACTGCACCTGAAAGCTCTAAAAAACGAAAAACATAAGTATGCCTACAGCTACGTAGATCACGGTCCCATCTGTCTCCACTGCACCTGAAAGCTTTAAAAAACGAAAAACTTTAAAATGCCTACTGCTACGTAGATCACGGTCCCATCTGTTTCCACTGCACCTGAAAGCTCTAAACAACGAAAAATATTACTATGCCTACAGCTACGTACCTCACGCTCCCATCTGTCTCCACTGCACCTGAAAGCTCTAAAAAAGGAAAAACATTAGTGTGGCTACATCTACGTAGATCACGGTCCAATTTGTATCCACTGCACCTGAAAGATCTAAAAAACGAAGAACATTAGTATACCTACAGCTACGGAAACCACGCTCCCATCTGTCTGCACTGCATCTGAAAACTCTAAACAACGAAGAACATTAGTATGCCTACAGCTACGTAGTCCACGCTCCCGTCATCTGTCTTCACTACACCTGAAAGTTCCATAAAACTAAAAACATTAGTATGCCCACAGCTGTGTGGACTTGGTCAACCCATCTTCAGTGGACATAAAAGTCCTATAAATCAAAAACGTTAGTATGCCCATAGCTAAGTGGACGTTGGTCAACCCATCTTCAGTGGACATAAAAGTCCTATAAATCAAAAACGTTATTATGCCCACAGGTGAGTGGACCTTGGTCAACCCATGTTCAGTGGACCTAAAAGTCCTATAATTCAAAAACGTTACTATGCCCACAGTTGTATGGACGTTGGTCACCCCATCTTCAGTGGACCTAAAAGTCCTATAAATCAAAAACGTTAGTATGCTCATAGCTGAGTGGACGTTGGTCAATATATGTTCAGTGGACCTAAAACTCCTATCAATCAAAAACGTTAGTATACCCACAGCTGAGTGGCCGTTGGTCAACCCATCTTCATTGGACCTAAAAGTCGTATAAATCAAAAACGTTAGTATGCCCACAGCTGAGTGGACGTTGGTCATCCCATCTTCAGTGGACCTAAAAGTCCAATAAATCAAAAACGTTAGTATGCCCATAGCTGTGTGGACGTTGGTCAACCCATCTTCAGTCGACCTAAAAGTCCTATAAATAAAAAACGTTAGTATGCCCTCAGCTGAGTTGACGTTGGTCAACCCATGTTCAATGGACCTAAAAGTCCTAGAAATCAAAAACGTTAATATGCCCTCAGCTGAGTGGACGTTGGTCATCCCATCTTCAGTGGACCTAAAAGTCCAATAAATCAAAAACGTTAGTATGCCCACAGCTGTGTGGACCTTGGTCAACCCATGTTCACTGGACCTAAAAGTCCTAGAAATCAAAAAAGTCCCATCTTCAGTGGACCTTAATGTCCTATAAATCAAAAACTTTAGTATTTCCATAGCTGAGTGGAGGTTGGTCACCCCATCATCAGTGGACCTAAAAGTCCTTTAAATCAAAAACGTTAGTATGCCCTCAGCTGAGTGGACGTTGGTCTACGCATCTTCAGTGGACCTAATAGTCCTATCAATGAAAAACGTTAGTATGCCCACAGCTGAGTGAACGTTGTTAACCCACCTTCAGTGGACCTAAAATTCCTATCAATTAAAAACGTTAGTATGCCCACAGCTGAGTGGGCGTTGGTCACCCCATTTTAAGTGCACCTAAAAGTCCTAGAAATCAAAAACGTTAGTATGCCCACAGCTGAGTGGACGTTGGTCAATCCATCTTCAGTGGACCTAAAAATCCTATAAATCAAAAACGTTAATATGCCCACAGCTGAGTGGACGTTGGTGAATCCATCTTCAGTGGACCTAAAAGTCCTAGAAATCAAAAACGTTAGTATGCCCACAGCTGAGTGGACGTTGATCAATCCATCTTCAGTGGACCTAAAAGTCCTATAAATCAAAAACGTTAATATGCCCACAGCTGAGTGGACGATGTTCAACCCATGTTGAGTGGACCTAAAAGCCCTATAAATAAAAAACGTTAGTATGCCCACAGCTGAGTGGACTTTGGTCAACCCATGTTCGGTGGACCTAAAAGTCCTATAAATCAAAAACGTTATTATGCCCACAGATGAGTGGACGTTTGTTACCCCATCTTTAGTGGACCTAAAATTCCTATAAATCAAAAACATTAGTATGCCCACAGCTGAGTGGACGTTGGTCAACCCATGTTTAGTGGACGTAAAAGTTTTATAAATCAAAAACGTTAGTATGCCCACAGCTGTGTGAACGTTGGTCACCCCATCTTTAGTGGACGTAAAAGACCTTTAAATAAAATACGTTAGTATCCCCACAGCTGAGTGGACATTTGTCAGCCCATCTTCAGTGGATCTAAAAGTCCTGTAAATCAAAAACGTTAGGATGCCCACAGTTGAGTGGACGTTGGACATCCTATCTTCAGTGGACCTAAAGGTCCTATAAATCAAAAACATTAGTATGCCTACAGCTGAGTGGACGTTGGTCAACCCATGTTTAGTGGACCTAAAAGCCCTATAAATAAAAAACGTTAGTATGCCCACAGCTGTGTGGACGTTGGTCAACCCATGTTCGGTGGACCTAAAAGTCCTATAAATCAAAAACGTTAGTATGCCCACAGCTGAGTGGATGTTCGTCAACCCATCTTCAGTGGACCTAAAAGTCCTATAAATAAAAAATGTTAGTATGCCCACAGCTGAGTGGACGTTCGTCAACCCATCTTCAGTGGACCTAAAAGTCCTATAAATCAGAAACGTTAGTATGCTCACAGCTGAGTGGACGTTTGTCAACCCATGTTCAGTGGACCTAAATGTCCTATAAATCAAAAACGATAGTATGCTCACAGCTGAGTGAATGTTGGTCAACCTATGCTCAGTGGACCTAAAAGTCCTATAAATAAAAAATGTTAGTATGCCCATAGCTGAGTGGACGTTGGTCACCCCATGTTCAGTGGACCTAAAAGTCCTATAAATCAAAAACGTTAGTATGCCCACAGCTGAGTGGACGTTGGTCAACCCATCTTCAGTGGACCTAAAAGTCCTATAAATCAAAAACGTTAGTATGACCACAGCTGAGTGGACGTTGGTCAACCCATCTTCAGTGGACTTAAAAGTCCTATAAATCAAAAACGTTAGTATGCTCATAGCTGAGTGAACGTTGGTCACCCCATGTTCAGTGGACCTAAAAGTCCCATAAATCAAAAACGTTAGTATGCTCACAGCTGAGTGAATGTTGGTCAACCCATGTTCGGTGGACCTAAAAGTCCTATAAATAAAAAATGTTAGTATGCCCACAGCTGAGTGGACGTTGGTCATCCCATGTTCAGCGGACCTAAAAGTCCTATAAATCAAAAACGTTAGTATGCCTGCAGCTGAGTGGAGGTTGGTCAACCCATCTTCACTGGACCTAAAAGTTGTATAAATCAAAAACGTTAGTATGCCTGCAGCTGAGTCGAGGTTGGTCATCGCATCTTCATTGGACCTAAAAGTCCTATAAATCAAAAATGTTAGTATGCCCACAGCTGAGTGGACGTTGGTCAACCCATGTTTAGTGGACCTAAAAGTCCTATAAATCAAAAACGTTAGTATGGCCGCAGCTGAGTGGACGTTGGTCACCCCATCTTTAGTGGACCTAAAAGTCCTATAAGTCAAAAACGTTAGTATGCCCACGGCTGTGTGGACGTTGGTCAACCCATGTTTAGTGGACCTAAAAGTGCTATCAATCAAAAACGTTAGTATGCTCACAGCTGAGTGGACGTTGGTCAACCCATGCTCAGTGGACCTAAAAGTCCTATAAATCAAAAACGTTAGTATGCCCACAGCTGTGTGGCCGTTGGTCAGTCCTTCTTCAGTGGACCTAAAAGTCCTATAAATCAAAAACGTTAGCATGCCCACCGCTGAGTTGACGTTGGTCACCCCATGTTTAGTGGACGTAAAAGACCTTTAAATAAAAAACGTTAGTATGCCCACAGCTGTGTGGACGTTGGTCACCCCATCTTCAGTGGACCTAAAAGTCGTTTGCTTGTAGACCATAGGTATTTATATCTGTTCAACTGTTGGAGAAGCACAAAGGGTAAGAAAACGGTGCGTGTCTTCTCTAAAGAAAGTTATGCACCTGCAAAATATGAAAAAATTAAACTGCGTTATGGAGGCAAAGTCTCGCGATCGGTAATCACAAAACGGCGTATTCGGAAAAGCTTTTATGGGAATCAATAATCGACATTTTGTGAACTGATTCAGACCATGTTAGACCGCGCAGTGTGGCGCCCTGTTGTTTTTTACACTTCTGCCTAGGAAGCCGAAGGTTGATGATGACATCATAGGTCATATCTCCTGTACAGGAAGGAAATCATGCAGCTGCAAAACCTGAAAATAATAAAGAATTTAATCCATTAATACCCTCAGAGTGAGACGTCACAAGTTTACTAACCTGTACACCATTGGTTTCATTATCTGAACATCTGTTGGAGAAACACTAGGAATAAGAACACAGTGTTTGTCGTCTCTATAAAATCATGCATCTGGAAAATCTGAAAAAACTAAACTGCGCTGTGGAGGCAAAGTCTCCCGATCCGTAATCGCAAAACGGTGTACCCACAAAAGTTATCTCGGAACTCGGGTATCGAAGTTGGTGAGCTGAGTTAGGCCATGAGAGACCGTGCAGTGTGGCGTCGATCCCGTTGTTGCTGACACCTGGATGCCGAAGGTTGTTGATGATGACACCATAAGTCTTAATATCTGTACATCTGTTGGATAACCATGTCGGCTGGAAAGAACGCGGTGTTTATCCTCTTTAAAGGAAATGATGCACCTGAAAACCCTGAAGAAACTAAACAATTTAATCCGTTAGTACCCTAAGAGTAGGACGTCACAAGCTATACTTACCTGTACACCATAAGTCTTAATATCTATTCATCTGTTGGATAACCACATCAGTGGGTAAGAACACGGTTTTTATCCTCTTTAAAGGAAATCATGCACCTGCAAACCTGAAAAAAAAAAAAAAGAATTTAAACCGTCAGTACCCTAAGATTGGGACGTCACAAGTTATACTTATTTGTACATTACCTTAAAAGACCAAAATTCACCAGGTCTTGACAATATTTCTTCACGTACCTGGAAAGATGCAACCTTTCACAACCTATTGTTACGGATAGATCTGTAACTACACATTTTTTCGACTTAAGTAGCCTTCCATCAGCATGGCGGAAGACCGGTAGCACTGCTTTACCCAAAAAGGAGATCTAACCCTAGCATCAATCTGTCGTGACACATCACTGTCTGCGATAGCTTCCAAGATTTACAACAAGCTCCCATTAAAACGTAGTTGTCCCTGAAGGCGATCCTCTGCTGCGCATTAACCAAAATGGATGCAGAAAAGGACGTTCAACAATCTCTCAAATCCTATCCCTAAGGCGCATCATCGAAGAATTGCGGAAGTTCAACAAGGAACTGACGTTATGCTTCGTGGACTTTCGCAAGGCATTCGATTCTATAACTATAAGTAGACAAAACACATTCGACATTCTTCCATTCTAAAGAATTTGCGAACCTATTGTTGTAATCAGAGACTGAATTACAAAGGACGCAACTCAACGAGGTTGCACCGAAGGAGCTGTGCGGCTATCTAGACGCTCGGCCCCAGAACACGATTACATACTTGATGACCTCGCAGACCTAGCACCACAGGAAGATGAAATCAATTGGGAGTCGATTTTTACTGAGGCAGGAAAACCGGAGTACCCGGAGAAAAACCCTCGGCATCAGATTGAGATCGACAAATCTCAGCCCACATGCGGAGCCCGGGTCGAAGAGGTAGGAAGCGCGATCGATGACCGTTAATCCACGCTGACTCCTCCAAATATAAATTATAAACTAAATTTTTTGTCAAAAAGACCTGCAAACGCTGATCTTACAACGTTAGAAACAAATGTGGAGACGTATGTACGATACTTCAACTTGTCATTACCAATCTTCATCAGATTTTAATAAGGAAATTTATGTTATTGCTTTTTGTGACGTAAATTGCCCTCTGTCATCCGGACAGAACCTGCTATAGTTGTCAGCAAAATTCGAAATGAAACAGCAAAAGATATCACCCTCCAGAAACTCATCCAAGTTATCAAGAGGGAAGACTAGGAGTTCCACAGCGGAGACTACAACGATGTAGATTTTGTGGCCATCAAAGAAGAATTGTGTGAAGTTTGGCGACATAAAATTATGTTCAGGTTGAACAGGAATGTCCTGCCAATTTGCAGAAGAAAATGACTGGAAACTCTAAGGTAAAACATGCTTCGAGCAAAATACTGCTCCCCAGCAATGATTTCAATGATTAATGAGTCATTAAACACTGAACTTAAGAGTTTCAGGACACAAAGAAGCAGCAAATTGAGGAACCGATTAAACCCTCCATGATCATTCCCACCAAACCACAGGAGGAGAGCTTTATCGATTTTGGAGGATCTCACTCAGCACATTGAGGAACCAATTAAACCCTCCATGATCATTCCCACCAAACCACAGGAGGAGAGCTGTATCGATTTTGGAGGATCTCACTCAGCACATTGAGGAAGCAATTAAACCCTCCATGATCATTCCCAGGAGAGCGGTATCGATATTGGAGGAACTCACCCACATGACCACTGTAATCCAATAGCAGTTTACAAGCGAAGCGGTTACCCCGAACTGGGGATAGTCAACTCGACATCATTCCAACCAACCCGAGCTGAACAAAAGTAAATGTTTGGCCACCACGGCACCCCTCGTTGTGTATACTCTGACAAAGGCCCACCCTTCGACTTGCACGAGTTTGAAAAATTTGCTGAGCAAGAAGGGTTCGCTCGATCATCAACGCGTGACACAAATACATTCAAGAGTAAACGGAGAACCAGAAAAATTCACGCAACTGCTAAACAAAACAGAGTAAATAACCTACATGCAAGGTAAGACTAAGTAAAAAGTGGATGGCAGTCCATAACATGCTCATTGCATTCAGTGACACACAACACCCTGCTACAGCAGCCACCCCCTATTAAGCAATGCCAGCTAAACAGACCCATCTGCACACAAGTAGACCGTGAAAAATCATGATCAACTGATTGACAAGCGTGACAAGCAATACAAGGACAACATGCGGAACTAATGATAAAACAACAAAGAACACAACATCAAGGATTGAAGCAATGTTCGACTGCATTGGAACCAGTAGTGTATTCAGTAATTAAAACCAAGGCTCAGCTATCCTCATGTGTCGCAACATTGATGGTAGACAATTGTTTAAAGATGAAAGCCACCTGAAGGCTGTAAACCAACTTAGCCAGGTAGACCAGCACCATATCAGGAACAAGACGAGGAAATGAATGACTGCTGCACAGCAGATATTGAATCTGCAGAGTCAAGTGACGAAGGGGAAGAAGCAACAGCCAAGCAAAACCCAAACACTACGTACACTCAACAGCAACAACCTGGTATTGTTACACTCCCAGCCAACCGGCAGACCGAGAAGAGAGCGACAGTTACCACCACACCTCAGAGAAGATGTTCTGAAATTGAAAAACAGCGGCCAACAACATAATATTTACATCTCCTTTTCAGCAAAATTTTACATTGTAGTCTATATGAACGTCGTATATTTTTAATAAAGTTAATAAAGATATGTCGCAAGTTAATCATCCGCGCGCGCAAGGATATTTGCCAGCGCATTGACCTTTTTTTTCATTTTTCAAATAAGAGAAAGATATGACCAAAATAATGGGAAAATTTTTTCCTGTTATGAAACAATAAACAGAATGACAAACAATTCGGCCGGCGGCATATTGCGATACTTGATTCAAAGAGCACATTAATAACAGACACGGTTAAAAGATTGTATTGTAACTTATCTCGGTTGTTAGTGGTATAGATTTACTCCTAAACTGACTTGGTTGTCACAAAAATATTGAACCAAAAAACAAAAAAAGCGCCCTCCCTCGCTGAATTTTGGGAAAATTTTTATGATAAACCGGAATATTATTTTAAGTGGCCATATATAGAAACATTACGGAAATGCCTAGAGCCAAAATGAACCATAGTGTTTTCAAGGGTCGTACTTCGTGTAGGACACAGAAATAAACAAGAATTGTGATTGGCTGAAGTGGGGTTGGGGCAACCTTTATCTTTCCATACGAAGTCTGTTGTGAAACTTGTAGGCCTGAGAACGAGTCACGTGTGTGATCATTGAAAGCGAAGCGAATCGCAATGAACTGATCAAGTGATTTGTATTGTTTATCATGAACTGAGTAGACCAAAGTGAGTTGATTATGATCATTGGAGTAGACTGAATGCAGGCGAATCGTACTACTATTAAGGTATTTAAGATCCACAATTAAAAACAACATGGTCCATTCGAGCCAAGATTAGAACAAGCGACGAAAGGATTGAGCACATGTGACATTGACCGTTTTAGCAAGATAACTTATTACATGTGGATTTAGTGTGGAGATATTATTACAGTAATGTCGGAAGAAGTAAAAAAGAAAACAAAAATTAGAGGAGGGCATAGGACCCATGCACAAAAATTGGAAAAGAAGGTAAAGGAACTATGTCAATTGCTGAGAAAGATCACGACGGCGGGAAAACACGCGCCGAAATCGAGGTGAGTCTGTATGCTTTAAAAATATCCTTGATTGATAAACTGAAAACTTTAGAAGAATTGGACAGTGCGATCGTCGAAGTTATTGAAGACGATGTTGAAACCGAAATCGAGGAAGCGGAATATTATGCATGAAGCAGAGATTGAATTGACTTTAAGTAATAAACACAACACGAACATTGAAAAACCGACTGGCGCTGGTGCCAGTGGCGACGAATCCAATTCTTTATCCGAAATTTCTGCTACCGCTAGCCCTTCTGTCAACCAGCCATCGATTAGATTGCCGAAAATAGAACTTAAATATTTCACGGGTGACCCTATCAAATTTCAAGGATTTTGGGACACGTTTAAAACCGCGATCCATAAAAACAAATCAGTTCCTGCCGTAAATAAGATGGCATAATTATTTGCTAGGACAACTCGAAGGTCCAGCACAACTAGCAGATGATGCCGTAGCAGAACTAACATTTTCTGAATCGAATTATCAAGTTGCTGTCAATTTATTGCAAGAAAGAGTTGGTACACAAGAAGTGATAACTGCGGCACACATCATATGGATGCGTTATTGAAGCTTGACATTGTAAATACAGTTGATGTAGAGAAATAAATAGTAATTTATGACAATGTTGAGTGTCACGTGCAAGGCTTGGAAACCCTCGGCATAGATGACGTGATGACGTCACAAAAATTTAATTTGTGAAATTACTAATTTGGTTGTAATATTCAGAAAGAAGAAGATGAGACATG
>JAOCNB020059442.1:0-12807 GCA_026546465.2 Palythoa caribaeorum | reverse complement strand
CCCCCCCCCCCCCCCCCCGCGCCCCCCCCCCCCCCCCCCCCCCCCCCCCCCCCCCCCCCCCCCCCCCCCCCCCCCCGCGGATCATTGGTAGTTAAAATAAGGCTTTAACTTGGGGGAGGGGGATCAATATATAAGAAAAATGTCTCCCAATTTATCTTACTTAGATGGACGATCTTTTGCCGTCTGAAGCTTTGACTTCGTGGTACTCCGGAACACTATTCAATGCTCGGGACGATCCAGAAATGCGAGTTTTTAATTGAATTATTGTAGTTCCAGTGTCTTTTTTCTCCCGCACTAGATTTTTGGAATGCGAGTTAAAACTGGGTACGGGAATGCTAATTTCGTCTTTCGTTAAATTATCCTGTGCGTTTTCGCTGTTCTTCGTTGCCATTTCATTCAAGGCAGTTAAAATTTCATCCAAAGAGTAAAAAGTTAGTTCTCCAGAGTCTTGATGCTGTAGAGAGGTTTGCTCTACGCTAGAACTTCCCTCGTAGGATGACGACGTGCTGGAAAGCTTTCTTCTCAAAGGCGACTCATCTTTATTTAGGAGTGCTAAAAACTCAGAGAGATCGCACATCGACTTGACGCCCCCAGAATCACTGCGAGATAGAGGTTCTGGGGTAACTGGGAGGTTGTCTTCACTCTGTCTCTTTGACAAAACGCTCGACAGCCTTCGTCGAAGCGGCGCGTCGTCACTATTTAACAAATTTAAAAACTCATGGAGATCGTATACTGAACTACGCTTGCGTGCAGTACCAGGTACACACAAAAATACGTCGTCAGGTCCTTCAAGGCTACTTGCTCGTGAAAACACCGATATCCCCGAAGATTTGCGCCCTAGCGCGAACTGCGGCGATTGCGCTAACTTAAGCACATCGAGAAGATCTTCTGGTGAAACTTGCGTTGAAGGTTGCCGCTGTATTTGTGGTGGCTCCTGGGTCGCTGTCGAATATCCGCTGCTATTTCTGGAATCAGTCCGATCATTTCTAGTTTCTACCGGACTTGCGCTAGAGCTACGAGTCTTTAAATTTTGCGCGTTGTCTTTTTGTGTTTCGGCTTCGTTCTGTAAGACTTGTAAAAACTCATGAAGGTTATACACGGAACCTCTCTTTGCCATTGCCTCTTCAGGTACGACTTCTGGTGTCAAAAGAAATGATTTGTTATCATTTGTTTTGCTGCTGGAGTTATTGTTATTTTGCGATGTAGCTTGCTTACTTTGTGCTGTTCCTGTTGTATTCAAAACCAGAAACTCTTTGAGGTCGTACAGCGAAGCCGCTCTTTCTTTTCTTGCTTCTTCGATATCCGAGACATCGAGTTTGTTATCATCATTTGATGTTACATTAGCATGTGTTTTCTGTCTTTTGTTATTTCTGTGCGGCTGATTGGAAGTTTGGGGTTTGGTTGCCTGGAGTTTCTTCTCAGAAGAATAACCACTTTTGTCACTTGTATAATCCGGCAATGCTTTTGCGCCATTGCTAAACTTCTTCCTTTCTGGTCCGTCTTGGGATGTTCCCGAGTTTGCGCCAATTGAGCTCATTGTTAAGAACTCCATCAAATCATAGATTGAATTGCTTCTTATTGTTTTTTGCTCTCTAGTTTCTGGTAAATGTAGTTTGCCCATTGCTTCCTGTCTTCTTTTATCGGAAATATTTTCTCTGTTGTTATTGCAATTACTTTCTAAATTCCGTTTTTCAATCGGATAATTCAGAGATAGAAACTCCGTCAAGTCGTACATTGACGATCTTCTTGACTCGCAACTAGAGTTCTTCCCTGGAAGTTCCAAGTTCCTTTCGCCGCCTAGAAGGGGAACTGTTCTTCTTCCTGTTTCGTTATGGTCCAAAGTTTTTTGTTTACTAATGGACGACTGATTCACATTTTGGCTTAAGTTTGGATTTGAAAGCTGAAGAAACTCCAACAAGTCGTAAGCCGATGGTCTTCTGCTGTCCTCACTTTCTTTTACACTTGTTGATGTTTCAACGGAAAGATAATTATTTGGGGTCCTTAAAGAACTCGTACTGTTTTTAAGAGAATTTGCTGATATTTCAGGACTTTTCACTGGCGGACGAAGCAACAAAAATTCTTTTAGATCGTAGGTCGAAGATGCTCGCGATTTGCGAGCGTTGGAAACAGGTCCCGGGTCATTGTAATCCTCGAATGAATTTGAGTTATCTTCTGTATTCAGAAGTGACAGAATTTGTTGCAGATCATAAACAGAAGCTCTTTTTTCAGAAAATGAAGGTAAATTTAAACTGTTTCTTGTGCTTTCTGTTTCAAGATTATTGACTCGACAATTTACCCGTTCTGTCGGAACGAAACTTCTTCCTTCGACGCATAGTTCGTTACTGGTTGTCACAAGTTGATTTGACGGTGGGCAAATGGAGACTCTTTTGTTTGTTGGTGTTACAAAAAGTTCTTTCGCTGAGTTGAATGGGCGCCCAGAGCGATTATCTATCGAAGTACCTCTATTACGCAAGGGAGATGCAGGTGTGCTTTTCGAATCAGAAAGGATTCTTTTTCCCTTCCGTTGTTTTGCATTGTCTTTGTCAATTTTCATCAAACTATTACTTGACAGCTTTTCAAGATAAGTTGCGTTATGACTTTGCTCAGTTAAATTTGGCGATTCAGAATTGAGAAAAACAGAATTCTTCTTTACACTAGCTTCTAGCTTGCTTTCTTTCTCAGTTGAATACTTTTTTTCACGACGAATATGGGTTGCTGTCAAACTTTTAGATTCTTTACCTGGCACTTTTGTATTTGTTCTTTTTACGATTGGAATCGATTTTGCAAACCTGTTAGTTCTTTGCACTTTTCTTGAAGACGTGACGGCTTCTACATGTGTAACTCCATCAGATTCACGATTTCTTTCTGGCGGTGTGTTGAGCAACCGGTCGTAAGGAACTTTCTCATTTTTTATAGTTAGTTTGGGAAAAGACATTTTTTTTCTAGAACCTAAAGTAAAGTTTAAATTTGTCTCCGAAGCTTGGACTTCGGTATATTTATTAACATTGTTCCTGTCTTTTTCTCCGACATCGCTGCTGTCTTCTTCTCCGGCATCGCTGTCATTGTTGAAACGTGAATAAGCAAATGGTTGCTTTCTTTGCGTGTCCAAAGAAAAGATATCTGTTTGCTCAATATATTCATCATCCTGTATCTCTAACCGGCCCAGAAATGGTATCTCTTCAGTCTCTTGACAAGGTGATTTGTTTACCGCAGTTGGGAACGAATCTAAACGAACAATCGGTGGCAAGCGAACAAGACCGTGTCTTTTTCGATTCAAACCGCGAAGATGTGACGACTGCGTTTGATTCTCAGCACTTCGCCTCTCTTCTTTGTCTTCAGTTAAAGATTCGACTGGTTTTATATTTATCGGTGGCAATTTTGTAAGCGAATCACTCGAAGAAACAGCCATATTCTTAACACAACATATGCAAAGCTTGCTCCGAAAGTCGAATTAAAACAGTATATTTAATTCGGCTGCCATGCACAGTTTAGCGGATCACAATGTATATGATATATTTTTAAGTACTTGCAAAAGTTAGTCAGATTCTTGGTTTTTCTCTTGACTACGGTTTTTCTCGTATTAACACTGAAGATAGCAACCACACTGAATATATTTACAAAGGCTATTTTCTGTCAAAAACTGGGTATATATGAATTAATTAATTATTGTTTTCAGAGCGCGGCCGGAAGGTGTTTCTTCATCAACCAATCAATGAAGCCCCCATCAACTCGAAACTTGAATTAAATCTTGTAGTCTAAAAAAGAGACGTGATAAACGGAAGAAGTGGAACAAAGAAAATAACATACAACTACAAAAGTAACTCACGAAAAAAAATTATTCAGAAGTTTGAATTTTATCCATGGAATGATGAACAGTCTTGACATCTGTTTTATTTTTCTTTAAAGACTAGCAATAACTTACAGATTTTTAGAATTTAACAATTAATCGAGTGGAATTAGGATTTATCCCAATTGTTGTATTTCAGTCAGTGGCCTCAAATTTGGATTCTTATGAAAACGTCAACACTGAATAATTCACTCTTTTTATAAGAACAATTAGTTGCTAACGAACGGAGACTTAAATTTGCCGCAATTTAAGAATAATTTAAGAACAAATTAAGCTGAGGCTGAATACATACAAAATCTTTTCTATAGAAAATTGAATGAAAAAACCCGTCATTTCACTTCGCAATATAGCATAAAACAGAGTAACCTGTGCCCTGAAGACTGCTAAACGATGAAGGTAGTTTGCCTCTAAGTCTAAATTCAGTCCGGCGGTAGAATACATGTTTGGCTTTTCAAAGAAAAACTGCTCACAGAAACACAAACAGTTTAAGAACAAATTAAGGCTGAAGTCCCAAAATAATTGAAAACAATGAATCTCGGCAAAATTTACTAGTTCTTATAAAAAAAGGCTTGTGCACATTATAATACCAATATGACTTTAATCAAAACTCCTTTTTTGAAAAAGAAAGTTGGAAGTCTTCCATGTGACAAATGGAAAATTTTCACTTGCAAACAATGAACTGATAAGTTTCTCTATCCGGCTGTGGACAGGTGAAACGCGAGAGAGCTAGCAAGAACGATTTTCAGCAGGCCGTATGGCGGTGTAACAGTTACCAATAATTTATTAATTACTGGCCTGTCAACTCTCTTTTCATAAAAACCTTATTTATAAGAAGGCGAGTCTGAAAAAAAATCCAACTTTTAGGAACGTGTTAAGAACACACGCCAGTTTATTCTTGAAACCGTACAAAATCATTGAAATTATTTTTTGTCTGCCAATATTCGTCAGCATGCAACATCATGCGTAAGTGTTGACAACTAAAATGTGAATTTTACAAGTATAATTTTAATTTCACGTATAACAATAACATACATATCAAATGGAAAACGTCATAGTTCATTACTGTCTAGACAGCAGAAATGGAATCAATTCTGTTTTACAAAAGTATCACGAATTATGAAAAGTTTTCCGTGTTTTGAAAATTGTCCAGTGCAAAATAACAAACGTACACCCGATAAAAACATTTTATTTAAGAAAATTTATGGCCGAAATTCCCAAATTACTTACGAACCGCTTCAACCCTTGCCCAAACATTTTCTAATGCTACGGAAACCTAAAAACCTCCGCAAAAATACAATTAACCTGCTTGGAGCCCGACATGTCAAACACTCTTCCTGTGCAATATATTTTTAAAATATATAAATGAATTACAAAACAAGTCGAAAAATAAATAAATAGTTTTGCCACATAATGTTTTGCGTTTTTCGAAATTATTTCTTTTTTAGACAGTAAGTGTATAGAGCTTTTTGTCGTTTAGTTTGCTGGAACAATTGTTCTCAAGTTTTGTATTCAGTTCTTCTCTGTGTTAGTTCTTTGTCCACCGAAAGCCTCCTGCTAAATCGGTTGCGACGCACCCTTCCCGCCTTTTTCAAAACAGTTTAACATGGCTTCAAATTCGCAATTGTTTTGATTTTAAAAAGATGATATTCAAATTTCTTACATTTTTATGAGAGCGCGAGCATTTCTAGGAAAAAAGAGGTCTTTTAAGTCATAAAAGCGAAAAACAACCGGAAGAATACGCCAAATGTGTGAAGAGATTTTGGAAAAAGTTTATATGTTGATATTTTCATTTAATCGCTTTAGTGTCAGCTGTGTTGTTTCATCTAATCGAAATTGTGTAATACATAAATTATCGCGGACTCCTCGTTTATGATGTGACACAAAAACCCGTAAATAAAAACCGTATCAGTCTTTTAACATTTAATGATCTCTATTAGTCTATATGATATATTACGGAAAGCAACTTGCAGTTGTTTGCTAATTCGTGCTGGGGGCATCAATTATGAAAACAAAAAATGATTTGCGCGCGCCTCGCTGTTTAGTTCCAAAACAATATAATAAATAGATTTGATGCTTTTTATATACCTTACATTTTAACATTTCGCGCGATTTTTACTAGTTATTAAAACCACACATTGAAATTTGAAGAAGAATTCTAACCAAGATCACAAATTTCATTGCTTTAATGACGTTTCAAACATGCGTGGGTAGGAATTTAGTTTGCCGTATGCAACTTTACAACTTGTTTCCGATTGACAAAAAATTATCATATTTCACTTCAAATTTGTCAGTATTTCGCATAGATTGTGTTTTTATCTGCAATTTTTCAAAATAAAGCAAACAACTGAATAAATAAACTGCATCGTACACTTAGTTTTTGTTAATTGTCCGTGCTAAATTCACAATTTTAAAGAAATATTTAATCTTGATAATGAACATAGGTCGCGTCATCCTTTCCAAAATCTTCCGATTGTATCGCAGTTAAATTTAGAAGAAAATTAAAATACGTAATTAGTAGGATCAAGTGGAAACGTTCCCATGAAAAGGAGAATAGTAGATAAAACTTATCCCAACCAATCACCACCATTTTTCATGTCTGTGCTACTCTTCAAGCTAATTTATGGGGTTATATTTGAGTTTACAAAATTCCCAAATTTCTCATGTCGCTAATCTCAAAGACCTTTGGGATCAGCCATTGCTAGAATAAATCTTAGGGGAGTGTAAAAGATTTAACTTTCGGACGTAAAGCAGGATTACTGTTAAGAACTGTTACAGGCCGCGACTTAGAAGCGTATTTATGGCAAACCTCCTTACGTTTCGACTGCACCGGAATTTAATGGGGCCACGCACTAGCTTACGTAATCTATGATTACATGCATGATAAAATACACGCTTTTTTATAAGAACAACTTTATAACAACAGCGAGGCTCAAATTTGCCAAAATTTAAGAACAATTTAAGAACAAGCTCAGGCTGAGGATTGATAACTAGAAAGGTTTTTGTGGAAGAAATTAAAATTGACTAAAACTTAGCAATAAAAACAAAAACAGATTCACTGTAAAGGCTGCTCAACAAACAATGAAGGTAGTTTGCCTCTAAATTCAGCCGTACAATCACATGTGTGGCGCAAGGCGTTTCATTTTCCAATACCTTGTTTTATTTTGATTTTTTCTTCAATAAAAACCGCTCACAGAAATAAGAACAATTTAAGAACAACTTCGGGCTGAAGTCGCCAAAAAATTAAGAACAAGTGAGCCTCCGCAAAATTTACTGGTTCTTATAAAAAAAAGTGTGTAGTAAAAAAAGATTTTATGGGTCAATTGTTGCCGACAATCGGAAAGCATACAAAAGCGCGACTGAGCGAGGACCTCTCAGAAGAGAGGCGAAAGATCATTCGTATATAACTTGCTTTTGAACTGGCTCAAGATCAAGAGAAAGATACACGCTTTTTTATAAGAAAGTCGTTTTTCAGACTCAGGCTGGATTTCTCTTTGCCTATTTAGGCCTAAAAATATTCTTAAAAATATTTTTAGATCACAGGTCAACAATCAATCAATCTTGTTTTTACCCACCGAAAAATGCACATCAGGTGTTAAGAAAAATTATATTCTCACTATACTGTCTACTAGTGTACTAACTATACTGTTATTATTAAATTTTCAACCTCGAATATTGCGTTTCTAACGTTAGATTGCTTCACTCAATCTCGGTTATCACCTCATATACCGAATGACCCTATATGGAAAGTGCTGCCAAGCTGAAAATTTTGTGAGGAAAGCGAAGCTGAGAATTTTCAAGTATCGAAGGTTGCAGAAAGCTGATTAAATTTAATAAAACAATTATTCCATTCGTGCTTGTTGGATATGAGATAATTTATAGCTAACTTGCCGTTTAGACTTTTAGAGAACTTTCCATACTTTTCAATTTTTTGTATATGTATTTATCAGTACATTACACAAGTTTTATTCTTGAATAAAAAAATCTCATTCTCAGTCTTGGAATTAGTTCCTGATATATTCTTAAAATTTCGCCAATTTTCACCTCGATAAACAGGGCAACGTACATGCTTTTTTTATAAGATCCAGTAAATTTTGCAGAGGCTTATTGTTCTTAATTTTTTGGCGATTTCAGCCTCAATTTGTTCTTATTTCTGTCAGCAGTTTTTAAAGAAGAAAAAACAAAATAAAACATATTGGAAAATGAAACGCCTTGCCCCACACATGTATTGTACGACTAAATTTAGAGGCGAACTACCTTCATTGTTTGTGAAGCAGTCTTTACAGTGAATCTTTTTATGTTTTATGCTGTATCGCTATAAATTTTAGCCAATTTTCTACCACAAAAACGTTCGTTATCAAGCCTCAGCCTGAGCTTGTTCGTAAATTGTTCTTAAATTTTGGCAAATTTGAGTCTCGTTGTTCTTATAAAGTTGTTCTTATATAAAAAGCGTGCATTTCGTGATAGGCCGTATACACGTACAAAAAATGAACCAGTTCGCTTAGCCCGAGGTTAAGCTGGGATTAAGCAGTACAATCCTTTTCTAATTTTAAATTTATCAAGTCCATGATTAATTTAGCACACAGAATGTTTTACTAATCATAAACACAAAAGATAGAAACATGTGAAGCGGCAGATTTTCAATAGACAATTTCACAGTTCCTGAAAGGAAACCAAGCTTCTACATGAAACCGAGGCGCACAGTAAGGGAAGTGGAAACATTCTACATGCTAATAAGTTTCTTTCTTATGATAATTATAACGAAGGTAATTCTCCTTATAAGAAACTGACCAGCGACAAGTGAAAAGCAAGCGCTTTAGCGCATTAGCATTAGATTCGGCACATGTGAAGTTCGACGTCTGAACTGAGCAGGCGAAGGTCATTTTGGTTTGCGCAGGTGCAGAACTTTTTGGTTTGCGCAGGCACAAGTCATTTTGGTTAGGGCAAACGCAGGTCATTTTGGTTTGCGCAGGCGCAGAACATTTTGGTTTGCGCAGGCGCAAGTCATTTTCGTTTGCGCAGACGCAGGTTATTTTGGTTTGCGCAGGCGTAGGTCGTTTTGGTATACGCAGGCGCAGAACATTTTGGTTTGCACAAGCGCAAGTCATTTTCGTTTTCGCAGACACAGGATATTTTGGTTTGCGCAGGCGTAGGTTGTTTTGGTATGCGCAGGCGCAGAACATTTTGGTTTACGCAGGCGCAGGTCATTTTAATTTGTGCAGGCGTAGGTTTTTTGATATAGACAGGCACATGATCATTTTGGTATAAGTAGGTGCAATTCGTTTTGGGATGCCCACGCCCAGGTCGTTGCGCTATTCAGAGATAAAACTTCAAACTTTTGGGCATCGAATAACTTAAAGTCAATATATTTTTGTTTTTCTTGACGTTGTTCGTTACTCTTTTGCAAATCAATCGTTTTCAAAGTTTTATGATTTCAACGTTAAAACATGGCTATCTGTATGATTACTCATCGGAAGCGCAACTTGTTCAGCGTAAACTTTAATTACCTCGATCCTACTGTAACCTCGATATTCGAAAGATAAATCTGAACGTGCGTTACAATTGAAAGTTTTCTCAAAATCATTTTTAAAATCCTGACTTTTCAACCCCAACCAATAAGGAATATCTATTTTCTTGAAGCGAAATGTTACTTGTTGTTTCTTTATAAAACATTTTTTCAGTTTTTCGTTTAATAAAAGTACTAGTTTCTTAATATCTGCTGCAAACTACTTATCAAATAAAACGTTCGAGATTGCTGGTAAATAGATCGAAGCACACAGTACATGCCGTAATATAGGCTACACGTCAAGCCATTTCACTAGACGTGTGTGATTCGTAGTTAGTCTAAACCTGTATATTAAAAGAGAACAGTCTCCAACAATTAGTATGGTAGAATTATTGATGAAGTACTAAAAGTAAACGTAACGGATAGGTCAAATTCACGACATATATAAAAAAAAACAAGAAATTGTGAAACTGTCGCAAGTACCCTAACTATGCCCTTTTAAAACTTTCTAAGTTTTATAAAAACGAATGTGTCTTGAACTCATCTTCTTCATCTCACTGCCAAAACCGTAAGAGCTTTCGGGCTTCGTCGGCGTTTTCGAGCCTTCAACTTTAGTTTAAAGGAATTCCAGAACATCATTCTAAACTCTGCTACAGTTGACTTTGCTTCGAACAAGGAGTTCAAATGAAAGAAACAGCAATTGGGATGTTTTTTGGCCTAATCTCAAACTAACTTTTTCAATTAGTAGTATGAAAAGATATCACAATTTCAATAATTTGAAAAACTAAAATATATTGAATTAAATAATCAACACGACGTATAAAATTTAATGAAGTACTATATTTCGGCTAGCCAAACTAGCCTTCTTCAGGTGTGAAATTTTATACGTCGTGTTGATTTTTTGAATCAATATATTTTAGTTTTTCAAACTATCGTCAACCAGAGCTTTAACTCCGATGTAAGCGGTTTATATTATTGTGTGGTTATCTTTAAAGCTATAAAAAATTGTTCTAGGTTAAGCTCTAATGTAATTACCATGTCTAAATAGCTGTAATGTATTACCAATTTTAATGCAATGACAACACTCATCTTATTACATGTTTCAATAGGGCTACTGCCATTGTCAGAATGATGTTTAATGATCATGAAATAAATAATACAAATTTCTAATAACAGAACAAATATTGATCTTAGAATGTAAGAAATAGTAAAGGTAAGAATAAATATACAAACAATAGATTCGGAAAACAAATTATTGGTTGACTCTATATTTTTTCTATTCTTTACTTTTGTTTACATTCTAAGATCTATTAAAATTTATTCTATTATTAGTAATCTGTATTTAATTCTTTCAAGATCATTAAACATCACTCTGATGATAGCAGTGGTCACTGCTGAAACGTAAGAAATTGAAGAGTGTCGTCATTGCACTATAATTGGTAAAATGTAATGTAATGGTGACAGTGATAATGGTAAAAATACTACTGAACTTTATTTATTTTGAAAAATTTTAATTTGTAAATGTGTTCAAAGACAAAAAAATTCAAATTTAGTACTATGTATTAATCTCTAAATTTATGTCAAATTAATTTGCTTTTGGGCAGGTTTGACAGTGCTCAATAGTTTCCCATTTACCAATAACCATAATCTGCAGTATCAGTGACCACCAGGGTAAACTCCTGAGATTAATTTTTATAATCTCTACCCAGTTTTTCTGCAGTTGATTTAAATAGTTTCCCAGCTTACAATGCTAGGCACTTAGGAAATCCAGTCCTGAGTCTACACATAGTAGTTGAGTTTAAAATAATTACAAAACATAAAAAAGACAAAAAAAACCCATGTTTATAAATTCTGATTGAATTTAATATCAAAGATAGAGTATTACCCTCTGTTGTGGATGTTGTATGTGCTTTCAGTTTGCTCCTCGTGGAGGGGAGGGGTAAGAACAAGAACCATTTAAGACGTCAGCACTTGAGGCGTATAATTATAAAAGCTGAGGTATTTTACCTACTTGAATAGCAGATATATTATACACTATGGACCATAGCTAGTTGTCATGTTCTGTTTGTGTGCAGCAATGTGGCTAATTTATTGTATACAAGAATCATATTTCTCAAAGAGTAAGTGTTGTATGTTCTGAAAGTTATGCCATTCACATTGAACGGTAACTTTCAAAAAAAGATTTTAGTGCTGAAAGTGGACAGCAAATTTACTGCATGTTTATCAAATGCATACAAAATATTAGTCATTGGCTTCCTTCCATCTGCAGGAGACAGTGGTTTAACTGCTGTTCACAGGTTTTCAGGCATCATCACAAATGGTTGTGTAGCCCTGTCCATAAGTGGCAGTTTCCACTGCGTTTGATACAGATAAAGGAAGATACCTGCTGGGATTGTTTTGGGCTAGCTGCCTTCCTTCCTGCTCTCTTTTCAGACAGCTGTGCAGTTTTTGCCTCCTAGAGCTGCCATACTTATTCCCTGTTTGACAGCAAAGCTGTTAGGTTTAAGTTGTGGCATGACAATATCTAATAAGCCCATAGCTTATAAGCTTTTGCAGTTTCTTTGGGGTTTTCTTGCTATTTACATGTCTTAATAATTTGCTTCTTTGTAACTGTAAATTTTAAGTGGTAAAAGTAACTTAAACGTGAATTTTAAGGCACTAGGCTGAGTGATCACCTGCACTGCTCTCCCTTGTGCTGGTGACATTGTTGCACAGATAGGGGTAGCAAATGGTATATCCGAGACTGTCCGAGATGCCAAGTTGGCCTTTTTAAAATCTGAGCCCAAGACTTTTCAAAGAAATGAATGATCTGAGACCAAGACTTTCCGATACGAAAAATCCTAGGAAAATCTGAGACTCCTAGATGGAGATTGTAACAAAAAATATGAGACTGTGAGAAATGGTAAAAGATATGGTGAGGTTTTGAGAACTAACTCTATTTTGCCAAGACTTTAATATTTTTAAGGGACCATTGGTTAACCCTACATAATTATGTTACAACGATGTTAATGGGCATGGACGACACACTGAACTAGGGCTGGGTTTGAATTTCACCCTTTAAGCCCCAAGCACAACAAATGATATGTTGATAAATTCTCCCAACTGAACTTTATACTTTCTACTGTATATAAACAGTTTGGGATAATTTGTCATTTCAACTTCATAGCTAATATTCCACTTGATCAGTTCTTTAGAGAGAAGAGAAACACCCAGATCTTATGGTGCATCGCAGCCAGCAACTCTTCTGTTGGATCCAGCACCAGCAACATCATCAGGAGGAACCACACCAGCCAGTTTCGGCCCCTTCTCCTGAACTGCATTCCAGTGTGGCGGGCCCCTCCCTTTAGGAGGTGTCATTGCTGGCGCTGGTGCTGGCTGCCTGGCGAGGTCTCATTCAAGCCAAGCATTATCATCCCTCTTTAGCCAAATCCATAGCGACGCCTTCTCCACCGTTTGC